>JBBPCY010079479.1:0-26620 GCA_037974405.1 Brachyalestes nurse
GAGAGAGAGAGAGAGAGAGAGAGAGAGAGAGAGAGAGAGAGAGAGAGAGGGAGAGCGAGAGAGAGAGAGAGAGAGAGCGAGTGAGAGATGATTAGTGTGAAATGAGATGGTTTTATATTGTTGAGCATTTTGTGCCTCAGACACTGAAGCTGCTCTGGAGGCGTTGTTGTGATTCAGATGGGCTGAGTGATCTTCACTGTGAAACATGCACAAACACACACACACACACATACACACACACACACACACACACACAGATAAACAAACCTTGTACTGTATCACTAACTAGATGTGTGGTGAGAAGACTGAAAAGCGAGTTCATCAAGTAAATTCCTTCCCTCAGAATCACTGTGAGCAGGACTCAGACACACCCTGGCCATCTGAACAGTAGTGCAAAAATATATAGCTCACGTTTGTCATGTTAAGATGGCCAGTAATGAAATTCACTCCCAACTTGCATCACTTTATTTTGCTACTTTAGGAATAAGGAGTAAATCAGATCCCATTAAAAGAATCTGAAACTTCGTTCATGTCATTTCTACGGTTTGTCCAGCACATCTCACAGATGCCCGCTCACATTGAGATCTGGGAAATTCGGAACCCAGGTTAATACCTTCAACTCAAACCATTCCTGAACAGTGTTTGCAGTGTTGTAGGGTGCATTGTTCTGATGAAAGAGACCACCGTTAATGAATACCAGTGCCATAAAGGACTGTGGTTGGTCTGTAACAATGTTTAAGTAGATGGCGACAGTAACATTCAAATAAATGCCAGGACCCAGGGTTTCCCAGCAGAACACTGCCCAGAGCATTGCACCGCCTCCGCCGGCTCACCCTCTTCCCATACTGCAACCCGGTTCTGCAGCCATCTGTTCTCCAAGCAAGTGATGTCATTCATTTATATGCACATATATATGGGTCATTCCATGAAGTACATTTTCCACTTTGAAAATCTTAAATAGAAAATATTTTTTTTTCTCAATGTTTACATATTTCTGGGTAGAAGACATCCTAAATGACAAAAAATTTATGGTTCTATCTCAGGCTATTTATTTTATTTATTGTATGATATTTTATGATATGTCATCATAGACAAGTAACAGGAATGACGTAACAGGGTTGACAATTTCAAGCTAATTTGCCTCTAGTTAGCTAATATTCAAGGTCACAAGAGCAGAGGTCAAACAGTTTGAAATGATATTACTTATAGATATGGTAAATATCAAGATACAAAAAATATTATTTTAATTAATGTTAAAAATTGGTAACAGGAATGACGCGGTATAATCTCCCCACCCCCAAACAATCTCATAAAACAACAAAATTCTACATGATAGAAGAGAGAAACTTACTTGTGTTTTAAATGTTGGAAATCCTCTTCCTGTAAATTATGTAGACTTATGTGGACTGTGCCTTATTTTACAGGGTTTTTTGTGTGTCAGTAACAGGGTTGACTTGAAATCAGGGGACACTGATAAAATGATTTAAATTTTATAGAGATGACGTGTGTTCATGCTAAAAACATTGCTTAACAATGAGATTACATTTAGAACAATATACAATTGTGAACATTTTTATCATTTTTCCAACAATTCACTACTAAGAAGACCTGCTGAAAAATAACTTTCAGGCCAAAATCCCTGCCGTATCAACATAAATGCAAATTTAACCATGGACAATAATATTTAATTTACTTATTTCTGAGGTTGTATTGATGATAGAAGACATACTAATGTTATGTTTTCAAATTATGCATGTATCTGGTATTATAGTGATTTTATGACATTCTTTCTCTGGAACGCAAAATGTACCGATTCCACGGAATGACCCAAATCTGTTTTCTTGTTTTTTCTGAACAGGTACCAGCAGAAACATTTTTCTTTTATCAGGGAGCAGCAGAGGCAGTCAGTAGTATGTTCAGTAGCGAAAGTGCAGTGCCTGTTAAAGTGAGGTGAAGCATTTGAGCCCAGAAAAACAAACTATCAAAATAAGAGTAATTTAAAAGAAAAATGTGTGAACAAAACATTGGGACGCCTGACCATTACAGCAACAGAGGTTTTAATGATGCTCCAGTCAGATTCATAAACTTTAGTATGGAGTTGATTCTAATGCCATGTAATTAAATAAACCACTATCAAATCATAAGGGACAATACAAAATAAAGACAAAAGAAAAGGCTTCAGACAGAAAGTGGTTGATGATTGCAGAAGTGAAAGGGACTTTGCTCATGTTGCGGAAGCATGTGTGAAAGACCGACGTCCAAAACCCTGAACTTGTCAGAATGCAATAATTAACTCACCGAGATCACCGGCTACAGCATGGCTGAAGTCTATGCTTATACTAGGCCTAAATGCTTCAAACCACATTCACTTTTCTCCTCAACACCCAATGTTCTTGACTTTAGACTATATTTATGTCTAAATGTTTGTTTAGACATAAATATACATTTATGTTGCGAATAAGGTGTTACAAATAAACAAATAACAATGTCTACATCATGATGATGTCTATCAAAATTACTACCAGAAGCATGAAATATCAATAGTACAGACATCCCTGCAGGTAGAAAGGCTTTGGGTGTACAAACACACACACATACACAGCACAGGTGCCACAACTGCAGCATCCCTGCCAGTAGAAAGACCCTGGGAATACAAACACACACACACGCACGCACGCACGCACGCACACACGCGCACACACACAACACACAACCTTTCCCATCCTAGAGTAAGAATCAGTGACCAGATTTCAGTCTACTTTGTCATTACTGACTGTTAGTTGTGCTTAGTGAGGAAATAATCAAAATTAGTATAACAGAAAACTGTAGGCCAAAAAGCGGACTAATTACTGTACCATAAACGTGCAGATTTACTTTTATTAGAAATGAAATTTGTTTGCCTTTCCCATATTTCTAACCCATTTAACTTCCATAGCCATACTTCACCTCCTCCCCCTCCTCTATGTGGTAGTCCTTCCTTGTGTTCGGACCACCAACGAACATGATGTTTAGCTGATAGAAGAACCTGAAAAATGGGATATTTTACTTCCTAACATTGATTTAAGCGATTTTAATAATGGTATGAAGATCTGCACCATTGCAATTACTTACATTAATTTGTTGCACACAGGGGGCAGAAAGGAGTTTTCATTATCCGATATCCACTTGTCTATGTTGATGTGAAGAGATTCGTTTGTCATTTTGGGAACTGATGTTTAGTAACTGAATGTCAGTCTGGTAGAGTGCAGTGAACACACTTCTGTGGCGTCTATGCTCTTGTTTGAACTTGCTGGACGGGGGTGGGACAGGGGGCAGGACAGGTCCACGTTAACCACGCGTGTGACGACAAGGTCCAGACTGAAGTCTATGTAAGTTACACATCAGTGTTTATCGAGAGGAGCAGACATGGACCATGAACATTACTTTTTGGAAGTCTGTAGTTTGTGTTTCTGTCAACAGCCTACATTAACCAACGAGTTTAAAGCATTTGTTAAGTTACTTCACCCTTTTCTTTGGTTCTTTTGATTCATAATACTCACAGAAACGTAGTTATATTCTGTGTAAAAACCTCCGAATGCCTAAAACAAGCCCTATCTGAATTCCTAGTTTTAGACGAGCTGATGTTTTATTAAACTGAAACAGCTCTGACTTTGACAGCTAGCTAGTATTAGCTTGCTGCTAAGTCTCAGTTTGACCGGGAGGACCAACTAGTAAGTGTTGCATATAAGTAAAAAATAAATAATTAATTTGAGCTGATTAATCAGTATATGGCAATAGTCAGCTTATAGAAAGCAAAGGTATTATTACAAATATCCCCTGCAAAGCATTTTAGCTTGCTGAAGAGCTATTTGGCTAACCTTCAAGCAGGCTAACCGGTTGGTTGTTTGTTCTGGCTGTTCTGGTGAAAGAAAGCCTGATTTATTTATCCACAAGATCTTAGGGAGCATTATAATCGAAATAAAGTCGGTGGTTTGGCACAAATAGAAAAAAAAAATCCAGAGTCGTTAGCAGTGTTGTAATCAAAACGCGTGCAGGGAGGCAGGATGGACGGAGCTCCAGTGGCGCAATCGGTTAGCGCGCGGTACTTATACAGCAGTACAATGCAGAGCAATGCCGAGGTTGTGAGTTCGAGCCTCACCTGGAGCAGATCTTTTGGAAGCCGCCTGAAATGTAAGCAAAGCGAATCACAGATAACCCTTTATTAGTCCCACAGGTGGGAAATTTGCATCGCTACGGCAGCAAGCGGACAGTACAAGAGAAGAAAGAGCCGCATAACCAATAGAAAAAAGCTATACAACACAACAGTAATACAGCATTATAAAAAAGTATTATATTCAAATAATACAAAAATATCAACATAGAATTTTGTATAATGTATATATATAGTAGTAAGTCATTGCACTTAGTAGAGATTAGTAGTATGCAAATAATATTGACATATGTAGCAATAGAAAGAAATAACTTTATTCATTCTGAGGGAAGTTAGTCATTAGTATGCTCAGTGCGAAAAAGAATAAAAGATAAAAAAACGATAAAATATAGGCAGTAAACAATAGCACAAAACAATGATAACACAGTAGAACATGTGCTGTACAGCATTAGGTATGACATGCAGTAGGGGAAAAAAAGTCTTTTACTTTTTGAGGACTGTTAGTGTTTTCTAATTACTGTTGACTAAAATGACATATATATTTCTAGATTGATGGACACACTTGTTTTGCAAATTTATTTGTGCAATTAATTATCACATTCCTATAATTATTTTTGTGGTCATGTTAAGGATTTAGATTATCTTATGTGTTTATACACGGTTTTGCCAAGAGGGGGCACTATTGGATTATAGAACAGACCTGTGACCTCCTACCAGTGGAGGGCAGTGTTGTACAGAGATTGTGCAAAACATGTCTTTTAATGACCTGCAGAGATCTCTGTCTCTCTCTGTCTCTCGCTCTGTCTCTCTCTCTCTCTCTCTCTCTCTCTGTCTCTCTCTCCCTCTCTCTCTTTCTCTCTGTCTCTCACTCTCCCACAACCCCCCTCCCCACAGTTTAAGCAGTGTACTGTGTGTCCTGCTATTCTCAGTCTGGCCTATTTGCTTGTAAAAGCTGGTAAGCTCGAGCCTGACTCTAGCAGACTGGAGGTGGTCTATGTTGTATTGGTAACAGAAACTGGAAAATATAGGAGTGCGAAATGCACTTGTTACATCTAACAAGTGCATATCAAGCGTATACACACAATATGAGAGTATCCATATAGTTAAGTTTAGTAATTTTAGTAAAGTCCATCACTGTCAGGACAAAACGTTGCATCCCCATTATTGTCTTTTTTTGTTTTTTTGACATAATTGCCGTTTACGATATGTGATATAATTATTAAAGTTATCATATTGTGGACCCATAGAAATGATTTACAAAATCACAATTGCTACTTTAATTGAAAGTTTAGTATGTTTTTTTTCTCTTAATACTGAATATGAGCACTACTTTCTTTGAAAGTTTTTCTTCTCCTGTAAAGTTGAAAGTTTTGACTTTTATAGTAAAGTTTTTTGGTAAAACTTTACTATAACTACATTCTCAGGCCACATGGCTCTTTACAAATCCGTAAAAGAATGAACTGTTTTGTTCAATTCAACTTTTGCTTGAATATTCTGAGAGTTATTTGCTTGTTTGCTTATTTATAACTGCTCATTGGAATATGTCCTATACTATGGATCATAGTATAATACTGCTATATTTCATCTTTTTGTGAGATAAACTAGTAGGCCTATGTAAAGACAATCCTTTGCTGTAAGATATCAATTACGTTTAATTATCATAAAGTTCTACCATTCAGAATCTCCATGCTTACTTAAATTGTTTGCAGTTAGTTTGTCCACTGTAAATCTAATACATATCCATTTTGTCACTGCAATGTTGATTCTAGTGCATATTCGGACCGTTCTTATTCCCTTACTGCCAATGTTCGTATGAATAATACATTGGGTTCTGGCTTTAGCATGTTTTATAGTGCAAAATGGAGATCAAGTGGTTACTTCAACCCAGGTGGTCTTGGTGAGTGCACTGTTGGACTGTGCAAATCTACAGAACTGGCTGTGAACCGATGCTGTAATGAATCAGATCGCAAATCAGGCTCAAGACTGAGTCAACAAGACAACTGGCCATAAACAACACCCCCACTCCATTCCGCCCCCAGACTCAAGTTCCAGCACGGCTTTCTCCTAAGGAGAGCTCTCGAGGCTAAAGTAGATTTAACATAAGATCAGCACTCTTTTGGTTTTTTAGGTTCCTAAATGCCTCTCGGCTCAGAAGCGCTAGGATAATTTTAGTATGATTTTATATATTCTAATATAATAACACAATGCCAATTATACACTATATGGACAAAAGTATTGGGATTCCTGGCCATTACACCAACAGGGCCTTGACTTTGTATTCCAATACATAGACTTTAACATGGAGTTGGATTCCCCATTGCAGCTATAACAGCTTCCACAGGATTTTGGAGTGTTTCTGTGGGAATTTGTGCTCATTTATTCTGTTTAGCATTTATGAGGTACTGGGACACCTGTCCACACTGAACTCATTCAACCAGTTCTTCCACGCAAAACTCATCCAACCATGTCTTTATGGACCTTGCGTTGTGAACTGGGGCACAGTCATGCTGGAATAGAAAAGGTTCTTCCCCAAACTGTGTCCACAAAGTTGGAAGCATGGCATTGTCCAGAATGTCTTGGTATACTGAAGCTTTGAGATTGTTCACTGGAAGTAAGGGGTCTAGCCCCACCCTGAAAAAACAGGTGTGTTCCAATACTTTGGTCCATATAATGACCCAGAAGCTGTGTACAGTTCTGAACATTTCTTGTTCACTTTGTGTTATAATGTTTCTTTACATTTAATTTACATGCTTAATCTTTTAATGTAGTTTCAGACATTTAGACCCCATAGTATGATCCTATAAGTCTTAAGTGGCACTCAGAAAGACGTGCAGTCACTTCTGAACCCACAGGCAATGCAGTAATGCCTCACAGCCAAATAGTGCATATGTTTAATCTGAAGACATCTGGGATTCACTTTCTTTTCGGACAGCGGCAGGGACATATGGGTCAGGGGTGAGACATGCAGAGTAATCCGGCAGTCTGAGTTTCGAAAGAGTCTTGAGTGAGTGAGGGGTCTTGGGGAGAGAGAAGGAGAGAGGAGGGGGGTAGAAAGAGAGAGGGGGAGAGAGAGGCATAGAGAAAGAGAGAGAGGGAGAGAGAGAGAGTGTCTTATCCTGATCTCAGTTACAGTGTAACCCTTGCCTGACTGTTTAGCCGCCAACTACTGCCAAAGTCCACCTGAGTCCCTGTGTGGACTTTCTATCTATCAGTCATTTCACAAAGCTGCAGCGCTTGAGAGGAACATTACATTGTATTCAGTACCTGGATTTAAAATACATACATAAATATAGATCATATATGATGCATATATAACACCAATATCAACCAAAAGTGATCATTCTGAAGGAGAGCAAATCGTCACGGGGCAACTTTTATAATCTGATGTTATCTGCCACAATAACTAAAAATCAAGACAAGTTTTAAAACACATGAAGCAAAACCAGAGAAAAGGTTTTAAATGGTTATGATAGGAATAAATAAATAAATGAAAATAAAATGAAGTACAACGGTGAGATTTTTTGTTGGCCGTTTATTTTTTTTATGAATTAATATAAAAAGGCGAGTTAATGTTCTTAGTGGCTGCTTTCTTTAACAGTCAATATAGAATAGTATGGACAGATTCAGCAAAATTTGGAACCCTTTCTGGAAATATGTTAGCGACAACATGTCTACACTTTACACAATCTGTTAAAAATGGTTGGGTATTTATTTATTTAATCATTTATTATTATTACTATTATTACTACTATTATTATTAGTTATACAAGTTGTAGTAGTGGTAGTATGAGTTTGAGTATTAAAAGTATTAGTTGTAGTAGCATGAATAGTATTATTAGTAGTATTAGTATGAGTCATGTCTTGTCAGGTTTTTATTGTCATTTCTACTATACATACACAATACATAGTAAAAACCAAACAACGTTCCTTCAATATTAGTATTATTAGTAGTAATAGTAGTAGTAGTCTTAGTATTAGAATTATTAGTAGTATTTCTAGCAGGCATAGTATAAGTATCAGTAGTTATTGTAGTAGTAGTGGTTGCCACCATTGTCACTTTTATGACAAAATTTTTATTCTGTAATTTCCTACAGAGGTTTATTTGCTTACAATAACTAACTCTGTGTCTGGGACTGCTGTGTGCTGGATTCAATAAAAGAAATGGTTTAAAACAGTCAGTAGAGGAGTGGACCCCTTTCCAGTGAGAGACCCCCAATCTTACCTGTAGGCGAGGGTCATACACTCGAACAGCCGAGTGAGTGTGGGGTCGATGCTAAGTCTCCTGGACCTGAAGGGGCCGAAGCTGTACGTGTGGCAGCCCGGTTTGCTGACGGTGTCGAAGTCATAATCCGCGGCGGCTCCGCTCCTCCGCCGCCGGGCCAGGGAGTCGCTGTGCGGGGAGGACACCATGAAGTGTCCGCTATGGATGATGGGGCTCCAGGAGGTGTCGGTGTTGACTGAGCCGTCGTCCGGGTCCGACTCAGACTCCGAGTCTGCTTTCCCTGCAGGGGGGAAGGTCGGAGAAACCCTCACCACCTTCGCCATGTTGTGTTTTTGAAGTTTTTGTGAAGTTTTGTGCAGCTTTAATGAGAAGGAGAAGGAACCACGCCTGTCAGTAACGTCCCATCTCCCAGCCCACTGCTGCTTCTCCTGATGGGAGCCAGAGAATTCTGGTTACTTTGTCTATTGTCGAGATTTTTGGTAGTAAAATAGCATCGATCCCGTGTAACAGAAAGTGCTAAACCTGCTCTTAATTATGTAAACCCCAGGATAACCTCTGTCCCGGGTTAATCGATTGAACCCAGCCAGTAACATCTGCTATACTCCCAGCAGAGCAAGCAGTGACTGGATCTGGCACAGTTAGGTAGTACACTACATGGACAAAAGTATTGGGACACACCTGTTTTCCAGGGTTTTGGGATAGGACCCCTTGCTTCCAGCAATCTTAATGCTTTAGCAGACCAAGACATTTTGGACAACGCTGTGCTTCCAACTTTGTGGACACAGTTTAGGGGAGAATCTTTTCTATTGTTCCAGTACACAAAGCAGCTCCATAAAGACATGGCTGGATGAGTTCAGTGTGGAAGAACTTGACTGTTCCGCACAGAGTCCTGATCTCAACCCCATCCAACACCTTTGGGATGAACTGGAACAGAGATTGCGAGCCAGATCTTCTCATCCAACATCAGTGTCTGACCTCATAAATGCTCTACAGAATGAATGAGCACAAATTCCCACAGAAACTCCTAAATCTTTTGGAAAGCCTTTTAAGAACAGTGGAAGCTGTTATGGCTGCAGAGGTCCATATTGGAGTCTATATATTTGAATACAATGTCATTAAAGTCACTCCCTGATGGTGCAATGGTCAGGCGTCCCAATGCCTTTGTCCATATAGTGTAGATCCAAATGTTGGCACGTGGACAGTCAATATAATCAAATACTTTTGTTAATGTAAAGAAATTCATTTGGTATTATGCACAGTTTGTACAATAAAGTACTACATTTTCACCATTAGACCCTTTTCTCAAAAAATCCAACAACCCAGTATTAGAGCTCCCAGTGATATTAAGGTGGGAATGTACACTTTTGAAATACGATAAAAAATATAACATAAACCCAGCTAGGGTCAGTAAGAACCATGTATTTATTTTAATGCTGGGCAAAGATAAATGGTTTTAATCGTGTTTAATCGCACCGTTATGTGCAAAATTCAATAATGAATTCAAAAGTAGTGTATTGCACACTTTTACTTTAAAAGTACTGCTATATGAACAAACATGTATTAACTCTTAGCCTAACTCGGCATTTGTGTGTGGACAGCAAAGAAAGAATTTCATTGCACAGAGAAATGCTATTTTTATGCAATGGCGTTTGGTTTGCAACACTTTAAACTAATAAGGTGCATTTCTATACAGGACTAATTTCTAGGGCATCTAGAAATTAACCATCCGTTCATTCATAACCTTTATTTTTACCAGGCTTATTTTCAGTCACAAACAAACCAAAAACAAGACAGAGAAAATAGAAAACATCATAGTATAGCAACCATAACTACCTTTGGAAACAGAAGTCATTTAAAAGGTCCGCAAGTACGCCTTAGAAAGCCGTAAAAGACAGAAATTGACCTAGTTTTAAATATTTTTGTAATGAGTTCCAATCAGTAGAAGCAACAGACTGGAAAGACAACAGTCTAGAGGAGGTTCTATTAGTGGGAGGCTTTATTCTAATGTAACAAAGAGGTTGTGTATTTGTACGTGGTCATGGAAATTTAAACTTAAGAAGTAAGTGAGTAGCCAAGGAGTGTTTTACAGATATAAGTGTGAACCAATGAACATTACGTGTCTGCAAGGATGGCCATTTGACTAGAAGAATCCAAAAGGTGTATTAAAGGGGGTATTTGTAACAAATCAAAAAACTGAATGACAGCTGGAAAGCCTGAGTGCAACTTCGCCTCATTATCACTACAAGAGACCATCACACCGACCAATACAGAGAGGAATTTAAGCATGTGCTGATTATATAATTGCTACTATTATTAATATTATTATTGTTGGAACATGGAAACAGGCCATGTTCCAGCAGTCCTTTAAATCAGCTGTCGTCACACCGATGCTAAAAAAAGACTCGACATCGCTGATGTGAATAACTCTCTTCTCTCCTTCCTCTCCAAAGTTCCTGAGTGTGCCGTATATAACAAACTCCACCTGTTTCTCTCACAAAATAGGCTTCATGCCAAAACCAGCCTGGATTCAAAGCAACACATTCTACAGAAACTGCACTTTTAGCTGTCACTTAGCTTCATGCAGCCAAAACAGCTAACCCAGGGGTGTCAAACTCCGGTCCTGGATGACGTCCAGCACAGTTAGATGGTTCTCCTCCTCAAACACATTCACTAAACCAAACAATTCACTGGCGAACCAGGTGTTTCTGAGCAGGGAAATCACCAAAACATGCTGGACTACGGCCCTCCAGGACTGGAATTCCACACCCTGTCTTCAGTTCTAATTCTTTAAGATCTTTCTGCAGTTTTTGATACTGTCAACCAATCAGATCCTGGCACCAAAACGTGTATTCACTGGTTCTGCGTGGCAATAGTTTCTGTCCATATTTTATCTCCACATGGTTTCTCTGATAACACTCAACTCATTCTCTCCTTTCCTCCTGTTGACTCGCAGATCTCAGCCCATGTCTGAATGTTCTCCAGGCTGACAGCACATCACCTAAATACCAGCAAGTCATCACAGGGGATGCATCCCCAAGACCTGACTTTCGGAATCATCACTTTTGGAAATCACTCCCACATAGAATCTAGATTTTCCCTTAAATGAGGAGCTCTCACTTTCATCACATATTAACTGTCTCTCCTGAACTTGCAGACACCTTCTTTCTGACCTCCAGAGAATTCCTCACCAGATACTTGTCAAGTCCCTTGTCATCTCTAGACTGGACTCCTCTAACTTGCTCCTGCCTGGCCTTCCTCTGGAGACCACAAGACTTCTACAGATGATCCAGAATGCAGCAGCACTCTAGTCTTCAATACACCAAAACTCTCACACATGACTCCACAACTGCAAACCCATCACTGGCTTCTTGTGGATGCTCGCCTTAGATTTAAAAATCGAATGCTCGACAAAAACCAAAAATCAGTTCTGTTCAGACCACAGGTCACAGCTCACCCTCTTAAAGCATCAAGCACAATCTGACAAGACCCACCTCTTCACAAAGGTGAGAGAAGAACACCAAGGCTTTGTTCATACCGGCTACATGTTCATACCATCAACTGGCTTAACTAACACAAATTCACCCACAAAATGTATTTTATGTGTGATCAGACAGGACCCTGGTGGAGTAATTACTTAATCCCTGATAGAATTTTAGTCTTCTAGCAGCTCTTCATTTTAAGTGTAGGCTTACCATTACAACGGATATGTTTTCTTCAGGACTATAAAAACACTGATTCAGATTAAGCACAAATGTAAGTTGCTGTGAATAAGAGCATCTGCCAAATGCTGTAAATGTACATACTTAATAAACACAACAGTATAATATAAAAACGTTACACATTACAACATTTTATAGGCCCCTTAGGGCAATCTCAATGTTTCAGCACAACAAGACATTTTGGACAACGCCATGCTTGCAACTTTGTGGACACAGTATGGGGAAGAACCTTTTCTATTCCATCATTTTTATCAAAACTAGGTCCATAAAGACTGGCTCACACAGAGCCCTGACCTCAACCCCATCCAACATTTTGTGATGAACTGGAATGGAGATTGTGAGCCAGACCTTCTCGTCCAACATCAGTCTGACCTCATAAATGCTCTACAGAATGAATAGGCACAAATTTCCTACAGAAACACTCCCAAATCTTCTAGAAAGACAAGAGAGTGGAAGCTGTTAAAGTTGCAAAGCGGGGGGAATGCAGTGTCATTAAAGTACCTGCTGGTGTAATGTCCTGGCGTCCTAATACTTTTGTCCATATAGTGTGTGTGAGTAAAAAGAACTACACCTCCCAGCTGTCCGAGAACAGCTTCCGTGTTGAGAGGTTAAAAGCCGCTGTGATTGGGGGAGCAGGTGAAAGAAGAGCTGTTTTTGTTTACTGGTCTGAACTTTTTTGGCTTTATCAAAGAACTTTACGTTTTTATAACATGGACGCGATACAAAGACACAGGTCTCTGTACAAAGGCACCACTCCACCCTGGAAGGAGACCTACAGGAAGGTAAGAGACTGTCTCTGAGAATGGAAATGATAGCTTAGCGGGCTAGTCTCACTCAGGTTTACAGTTAACTTTCTCTCATTAAGAATGATTAGTTATTCTCGTTAACCTCATTATTATAATTATTATTATTATTATTATTATTACTAGTAGTAGTAGTAGCAGTAGTAGTATTATTAGTAGTACTATTGGTAGTAATATTAACATTGTAGTAATATTTTGCACACCTAACGTAAGCTGTTACAATACAGTGTCAATAATAATAATAATAATAATAAATTCAAACGTCAAATGCACTACATGTTTTACCCTGTTGTTTTCGTGCTCGTTTTTTTTCTTGCACTCTCTTGCTCTCTTGTTCTGTGTATTTTTCTCGTATTTGCTCTTCAGTAGTCTTGTGATGTTTGTTTTTTTATTCTGTTTTTTTTGTTTTGTTTTATTTCACTGTGAGCTGTGTATATGGCTGAAGTGACAAACTACTTGAATTGACTTTTTTTTATTTTTGTTTTTGGCATTATTATTATTATTATTATTATTATTATTATTATTATTATTATTATTATTATTACTACTACTACATTGATTTGGCAGACGATTTTATCCAAAGCAGTTTACAATTTGAGGAGACACTCAATGCAGGACAGAGCAAGATAATAAATTGTTAGATAATTGTCTGATTATTAATCACCGTAGCTAGTCTGTAAGTACCAGTTCTGATCACTGGGATTTTTTTGGGTTATTTTTGTGGTGTTTTTTTTTTTTTTTTTTTGTCCAGCGCTGTGTGGAGAGGCTGAAGAACAGTCGGGCCCGGTTACTGGAGAAGTACCGTCAAATGGGGGAGTGCATGGGGAGCTCAAAGACCTCCCTGCTTGTCCAGGAGGTCATGGAGACGGAGTGGAGCGCCTTACAGTCTGCCAACCAATCACTACCTTCACTGTGGAGGAAAGATGGTATCAGAGATGTAAGTATTTTGTTGTTTTCTTGCTTTCCAAATGAGTCAGACACTTGCTGTGTTCAACATAACTCCATTGTTTTTGATCCCACAGATGTATAGCGACATGCAGGAACCGGATGAACTGGCGGTCTTGGAAGAGATTCAGCAGGAGCTCATGTCTCAAGGTTAATATTAATCTTGCATTTATCTCTCGTGGCATGAGCTTTGAGGAACCATTTAGGAAAAGGTGAATAGTGAAGGATTTTTTTTTTTGTCTCTCACCCTTCAGAACGTTTTCTCATAGAGGAATACCACAAAAGCCAGCAATATGAGGAGCAGTATCTCAGCTCTGTCGTGGATGGAATGGAGGAAGAAGGCAAGCTCATATGTCCCGTATGTCACGCGTAAGTGGAAAGAGCATCTCTTCAGACTCCTCTGTTCATCAATACTAACAACAATCTGAATGGATGCTGGGATGTGGTTTATTCAGCCTCTGCTCACGTTTCCTTCTGTGTTCCAGGAATAACCTGACTGTGAACAGCCATTTTATATCGTGTCCCTGTGGAGTTTATATCAACACTATGGTGAGTCAATGCGTTGACATTTCTGGGAATGTTCCATAATTAACAGGCCATCTAAAATATTACAGCAGAATTGTGATTGAGTAAGACCTTGGTGCCACTGTTGGCATGTTGGGTTATGTCATGAAAAATGGAATTGCCTTTTTCTTAAAAGAAGTAAAAGAAATGAAATGAAACCTGTTTCATTTTCAAAGCACACCATTCATTACACCAGAGTACATAAATGGAAACTATGCAGAAAAAACATGGTCACATTTTTTTGTGTTGCATAAAACCATGTAAATGCTTCAGAAATGGACTTCTTTGGGAATAAATACAAGACAAATGGGAGTTATGGGTCCTTTTTAATGGTGGAACTCTCAAGATCACACAGACGTCAGTGTAAATGCCACTGTCTCCACAGGGTAGGAATATCACACCAGAAGTGCTCCAGCATCTACTTGAGACGAGGTTAAATGAGCACATGGAAGACTGTCTCCAGAGCCCCATATTCTCAGTAGCCTCCAACATGGATGGATCACCAAACCTTATGATCAGCTGCAAGGTAAGATCACAAATCATTCCTTAAAGGAATACTCCAGTGTTCCTCAATCTAATCTCCATCGACCACATCTGTAGCGCACTGTAAATTGGCTATTTCTTCATAAAAAAAAACAGCTGTTTGCCAAAGTTCTAACACCCCCATCTAGTTTTTAAAGTGACAGTACGTACACAGCCTCTGCAGGGAGCAAACCTAAATATGGTAGTTTCTGCAGATTTTACAGCATGATTTCTATGTGCTTGCTGAATTGTTTGCATAGGCCACATTTTATGCACCCATATGTGTAAGTTTGCAAATAAACAGTAATTGGGAATAAATGTGTGCAGAAGTATGCTCTCTGTAGAAAAGGGGTCCATTTTCTCTTTAAAATGTTTTTAAAAAATGTTATTTGACCACAAAAACCCAAACTTAACATATGAACGAAACACTGTCCAGTTAGTTAGTTTTCCCTGACAAAGATTAGGAAAGTATTCCTCTAATGCAGAAGACTGGCATTTATCATGGTTATCAAGGTTAAGACTGTCCCTAGACCAGTTCTCAAATGGTGTAAGGGAACATGAGGTTAAAATGTCAACCCATGTAAAGCTGGAAACTACAGAGATGATCAGTATGCCCTTGTTTGATGGAGTACTGTTAATTAACTGAAGATTTCTTGTCTACAGGTGTGTGATTACCTCTCCGTCATCCTGTGATGGCCTTGTATTCAACATCAATCATGGGAATTTTCTTTTAAATATTTTGTATTTTATTTCTGTGAAATAATAAAGCTATATGTCTTATTTAACCTTAAACACTTTCAATATGGTGTTCATGCAGTGTGTAACTTGTGCATTAAAACCGCTACTCGGGTCAAGTTTGCTCCGAGCAGCAAGAAAAATGTAGTTTGGTGAAATTATGTATACGATGATGCACATCAACCCAGAGGAGGGGCGTATCTCTATAGTCTGGAGGTGTGATGGTATTTTTTGTTTTATGGTTTGAGTAGCTTCTGGCTATAAGGTCACTGTGAAACTGAGTTGAAATAAGTACTGAAAAATCATTCAAACATTTAACATTTATGATTTAACGTTTATTTTTACAATACCATTGATGTAAAGATATCCATGTTACAGAGAGAAGGGTCTCTTATATAAATCATGTAAAATGTTTTTCATTTCGGCAGAGTACTGAGGGCTTGCCTTAATTTCTGAAGATAATTTGCATTTGAAGGACATTTTGACATGTATTAAACCCAGACTTAGACAACATAAGCAGTTCAGCAGACTAAAGGCTTAATCTGCGTCTAGAATATTAGTGAAAGTCCTTAAACACCAGCTTCTGTAAACCACTCAAGCGACAAATTGTTTCCACGAAACTCTGCCAACATCCACCTTAAAGAATGTACACTATGCTTAAGTTATTTGAAAATAATATAAAATAAAGTATAAAATGGTTGTTGTTGTGTTTATTTTGTCTTGACACACATTTCAAATTAGGAAGAGAAGAGAGAAAAGGTGGAGACTGCACAAACTATGAACATCAGTGGCATTTGATGAAGCCACTGAGGTCCTCCAGGAACTTAATATATTCTTGATGCTCCAGCGCTGTGCTCAGCTCGACCAGCTCATCCGCAAAAGTGTTGTCGACACCACGGTCAGCCAGGAAGTCCATCAAATGGTCATAGAGTGCCTGTGAAGAGAACACATTTAGTCAGTTCCAAATGCTTTAGATTAATTCATGGACTTGTATGTCTAGGTATCATATGATATGTCTATAGTCATATACATATGTTTGTGCAGCAAATGTCTTTGTATATTTGAGCAAACACTAAGTAAAGTGGCCCCTTATAGTGAGGAACAGTATCTCCGAACAGGGAAATTCTTTCTCTGGTTTTAACCCATTCACTGTGGGCTGCCACCAACAGAGGGCGCCAGAGGAGCAGTTTATGGGGACATCCCTGGCTCAAGGGTTCCTCACTTACAGTCATGGGATTTGAACCCACAACCTTCTTATTGCAAGAGCAACTCCCTAACCACCAGCTTCACCACATTCTATACACACTTCTGCACATTTCTGGACTTTTTGGTTTCATCACATTGCGCTGAGCGAATAATGCACTAAAATTGGCAGATTTTTATATAGATTTAAATGTATTTCCTGTAAAGGGTATGTACTTATTTAAAAAAAATGAACAAAACAATCTAGCAAAGAGTTTTAGACCCAATTGCAAGTGGTCTTGTGAGATGGCATAGTCTGCTGTACTGAAAAGAAAAAAAAAAAAAAGTAAATTGATGTTATTACATTGGTTTTATCTTAAAAGTTAACTGCCGCATTTTAGCAGCACATAATATACCATTGGATGATCAACAAGGTTGAAACCCCTACTCTACTGTGTGCCCTCCTTATGTACTCCTCCATATATATATATATTTTCCTTATATTTGTCCTTCAGTCAAGCAGACAACGATTTATTCAATATACCAGTTTTATTTGACACCTCTACTTATGTTCACTTCGGCAGCCTCAGTTGCCAGAAGCAGGAACATGCAGTTTAGCTTCATAACCCAGGTTCCCTAAAATCTGCTACTTAGATTTTCACCTGAATGCGCACCTCTGATACCACTCATAACTGTGTCTAGACGTTGCTCTCACTGGTGTAGCAGACAAAAAGAACGGCCGGTGCTCTTACCCAGTCCAGAGAGTCTGTGTTGAGCGTGTAGCTGGTCTCTTTCCAGTCTGCCTCTCCTTCAGGCTGAAAGCTCACTTCCCGAATGGCGAAGATATCGCTCTCCTCCTCCCCGTCGCCATGGCCGATCTGCTCAGACACACACGACTCGTCAGCGTTAAAGGGTACGACTTTGGTTGGCAAAGATTTCATGTGGTAAGTTAAAAAATTAAATAAAAACCTCAGTATATTACATCTCTTGCACTCATTGCAAGGTCAGAAGCACCTTACAAAAACAAAGTTCAGGGGTTTAGAGCACCTACCTCATCTTCTGGAAAATGACAGTCAAACACCAGTGAATTTTTTGCCCCCTGTTTTGTTACTTCAACGACAAAGTTCGGCGTGGAAACAATTTCAGGCTGAAAAACACGCAAAGACAAAAGACGTCAAATGCCATACAATTCAAAACGCTTCACTACAGCCTTAATAGACAACTGACTGCTGATAGGTCTGTCTATCGCAAGGTAATAACAACTAACACTGAAGCTATCAGACACTAATGGTACGAATAGTGTAACGGGACGGCCCTTAGCATAGCATTCTTTCATATTTTTTATGGCTTGTTCATAACATTGTTATTTATTGTTACTTATCGCTGCTAATTGCTACAAGTGGTATGCTGTTGTGATGTGTGTGTCGGTGTTGATGCACTGATGCTTTTTCCACATATGACGTTCCAGATCAAAAACTGTAGTTCTCTGAATTTAACTGAACTGAATTTTTACCTGCACCAAATTCAACACACTTGGGCTACTGACCAGTGCTTTTAGCTACTACTGCGAATTAGTGGGTGGAGTTTTTGCTTAATATTTCGCTATCTAATGCTTTGCTAGGGCCAGATAAACCGAGTAACCAAGGAAGCTTTACCTCAGCCTCCTCCGTCTTCTGACCCTGCTCTGGTTCCTCCTCTAGGTTCGGGGGGATACTGTTATTAATGTTGAACGTGATCGTCAACCTGTAAAAAAAAAAAAAAAACCCAAACAGCTCATTTCCAGACTTGTGTGAGTCAAAGAAAGAATGGCCTACAACCGGTGTGTGTTATGAACTCTTACTTCTCTCCTGAGACTGAGCGGGTGAGCTTTGCTTCCGTGCCGTTCAGTTCGAGCTCCCATCCTCCAGACAGTTTGGGGAGGGACTTGCTTTTCTGGATCTTCTTCTCCTCTTTAATTTCATCGGAGAGAAATTCTGCAAACGCTTTGTCGCCTGCAAGACATCAGAAAGGGGAGCGGATCACTCAACAAACACAGACAAGCGACAATCTGACCAGCATAAAGTGCTCCACCAAACGCTACAAGAAATCCTTCCTGCCCACCGCCCAACGGTTCTCTTTGTCACACATTTATATAATAATCTATACAATAGCCTGTTGCTATTTGTTGTGCTATTTCGTATCGTGTTTATATAACTACCATTATGTACTACTGTGTGCATTATTCTGCTAAGATGTGCAATAGTCTACCATGTGAAATACTATGCAATTTTCTTATCTTGTGCTAAAACATTATCATGATGTTCAGTATCATATTATATGCAACTTATTGGTGTTATTAGTAATTCACTTACCTGTAAGTTACATATGTAAATCATTTATACCCAGCATTTGTGTAGACAACCATGTATTTGATTGAGGTATTTCTACATTGTTTTTTACTGGATTCATTTAGACTTTATATTTTCTGTTGTTCTTGTCTCTGTGTGTCTGTAGTCATAATATAAGCAGTCTCCTCTGGGATCAAAGTTTTCTGAGTTTGATTCTGAAAATACTCCTCTTTGGTAGGGTATAAGGGATTCCTGATCCAAAAGGTGGGGGAGCTCATCCCTGTTTTGACTTTCATCAGTCATTCAAGGTCAAACTGATGCAATAAATTAATGGGGGTAACCGAAGCCACGCATGGGCTCACCTCCACCTCCACCTTCCACTTCCACTCAAAGTTCAGAGTCACACACATTGATTATTTCTGCATTTCACACCCTGGTAGTGGAACATTTACTCACACATTCACTGTTACAGGCGCCAGTCCTCAATCAGGCTAAACCTAAACAAGATCTCAGCTACACTACATAGACAAAAGTATGGGGGTCCCTGACCATTACTCCAACAGGGACTTTAATGACATTTCATTCAAATATATAGACTTTAATATGGAGTTGGTCTTTCCTTAGCAGCTATAAAAGCTTCCACTCTTCTTGGAAGGCTTTCCACAAATATTTTGGAGTTTAGGTGGGAATTTGTGCCCATTCATTGTGTAGAGAATTTATGAGGTCAGGCACTGATGGATGAGAAGGCCTGGCTCACAATCTGTTCCAGTTCATCCCAAAGGTGCTGGATGGGGTTGAGGTCAGGGCTCTGTGAACCAGTCAAGTTCTTCCACTGCCATGTCTTTATGGAGCTTTGGATCACAGTCATGCTGGAATAGAAAAAAGTTCTTCCTCAAACTGTGTCCACAAAGTTGGAAGCATGGCGTTGTCCAAAATGTCTTGATATGCTGAAGCATTAAATTTGCCCTTCACTGGAAGTAAGGGGCCCTAAAAAGGAGGAGTGTCCCAATACTTCTGTCTATATAGTGTACATGTGGGATTAACATAATAGTAGCATTCACTTAGTTAACGTTATAGTTAGTACAGGTAAGGTTACAGGCTGACCCGGCTGATGAAACAGATCGAGACGTTACATAAGGAGGATTACTGAGAGTTTACCTTCTGTGTGGAGACCCCCACAGCCGCAGGGGACTGAGGGAATGACAGTCTTCGTGGTGAGGAGCTTCGGCCTACCGCCTGAGGTTGCTCCGTTGCTGCTACACAGCATCCAGAGGGAGCGGGTGAAGGGCCGGGCGGAGGCCGAGCCGGGGGAGCTCAGAGGCGTCCTTACCAGCGGCTCCAACGCGCGGGCCGGGGTCTTAGTGGACAGACGGGCAGCGACACTCACAGCGCGGCTTAAGGACTTCAGCATGGCTGCGTGTACTCCAGCAGGGCCAGGGGACAGACCGGACTGAAACACGTGGGGAAGGACACCGGGACTCCAAGCCGGGGAAGTGGGGAGAAACTTTTCAACATAAAAGTCTCTCACAGCCTCTTCCACATACAGCTCCTCCTCCAAAGCCTGCACTTTCTGGAGGTCAAACCCATGCAGGACAGTGCTAGGTGTTGAAGTGTGGATTTGGGAAAAATTACCGATTTAAAGTGTTCAGTAGTTATTCTACTTATTCTACAATTACGTAATAATAATCATAATAATAATCATAAAAATAATAACAATGGTTATTTCCGAAAGTGTCTAGCTTACACTTTTTATAATACAAGATTATAATAGAGTCACTGTTGTGTATCTATGCGTGTGCGTGTGCGTGTGTGTGTGTTTTATTTCACTTATGTTGTAAAAATCAGTTTTTGACCCAGTGGCCACAAATCATATCTACTGAGTAACCCAGTGTTGGGTCGGGAGAGTGAGAGCAACTGACAGCAATTCAGACAGCAAAAAGATAGCAAAAAAGACAACGAGTGCAGTTCTTCCACATTTATTTAATGTTTTTAAATGATCAAATATAATTATCCTATAATTGCAGTTGTTTCGTTCAACCTTTTATTTTGAAATCCTGTATTGTGTCTGGCTTCACTCTGTTTGCATCAGGACAGTGGAGACAACGTGGGGAGATGGTTTAAAACTTTTACGGTTTAACTAATATCTTGCACCTTTTGAGAGGTAGGTACAGACCTCCTTTATCGGAGATTTGTTGGATAAATGTGTGCCGTTCTGACAGTGTTGTCTTGACTCTTAACGGGGTTGACACTGGCCAACTTACTCTTTCACCAGTTACTTATTACTGGTCCACCTTAAATAGTGCTATAACATCTGTACAATTTAAGGTTGAACGGTAAATAAGAAGCTGTCTTTAATTTGGTCAGGACTCCTGAGTTGTTGCATATTCTAAAACTTTCTTCTCCATTTAGGAACGACTTTCCCACTAGCAGCCATGCAGCTTTGTGGAGTTTGCACTGAACAGATTCCCAAATACAGATGTCCCACCTGCAAAGTCAGATAGTAAGTACCTACAGCTGGGCAGGTTAATGACATTTAGCATCATGATATTGACATAGTACCAGATTACATTATTTAACATTTTACATACGAAATTGATCCCCAAGGGAATTACTTGAGTCCTCTGTATTTAACCCATTCACCAAGTGAAGCAGTGGGCAGCCAGCGACTCCGGGAGCAGTGTGGGGACGGTACCTTAATCAAGGGTACTTCAGTTGTGCCACTGGCAGTATAGGGATTTGAACCCACAACCTTCTTATCACAACTCCCTAACCACTATGCCACCAGCTGCCCCTATTCTGTCCCAAAAAAGTTGCACATCTCTGGTCCTGATGTTCAGCACACACTCACCTAACATGGCAATTAACAAATGGTGTAATCAAGTCTGCTAGAGCTGAAATGTCACCAGATGTTGGTCTCAGTTGATCTTGTGAACTTTGCCAGAAGAAAGCTCTATGTTACTATGTTTGGACATAAAGGCAGATGTTCTCAGACTGGTCCCACATTTTTCATGGTCACAGTTTCATGTTTGCGAAAATCTGGTCCCTGAAGGCTAGTTTGAGAACCACTATGGAGTGATAGAGAGTTGGAGCGGTGCTTCTGATGCAGGACTCATTATCCATGCAGTCAGACTCTCACAACAGTGTTCCAACATCTAGTGTAAAGTTTTCTCAGAAGAGTAGAGGTTCTTACTGCAACAAACGCCGCTGTCAGAAAAACCTGACAAAGCCTGTTTGGACTGTACTGTCCTGTTCCAAGGAACCTTTCACAGGATTGTGAGCATTGACCAGAATTATCCTTTACAACTTGTTTTGTTTTGGATGGATTTTATGCAGGATTTCAGTTATATAATCCACTTGACAGCTAGTGTTTCCTAGTGTATTCATTTAGTTAGTAGCTGGAAAACATTGCTATGTGCTGTCTATTTTTTTCTGATTGCAAACCAAAGGATTTATCTTCTCTTTGGTTTTAGTTGTTCCTTGGGTTGCTTCAAGAAACACAAAAATGATGGTAAGTTGTTTTCATTTTGTTCATTTATTCTTTTTACTAGATTTTTGGCTAGATCACTTGTAATGTAACTACAAATGTTACTCTTGTTTGTGTAGATTCGTGCCAACCTGTGAAAGACACAGCAGCCCCTGTCCTTCCTCCGATTCCTGACATCAGTCAGAGAAGTGGTGAGTTTGTGTGTCACACTATATGTGTATAGTGTATAGTCAAGTCAATGTGTATAAACATTAGAGTTATACTTTAATACTTTAGTCCCCCACGGAGCAGCATCAGCAGTGTGTGGGGACAGGGAGACAGTACCTTGCTCAAGGGTACCTCAGTGGTGCCACTAGCAGTCCTGGGATTCGAACCCACAGCCTTCTGATCATGGAGGCAACTCTCTAACCGCTAGGCCCCGGCTGCACCCTAAGAAGAGAACAACAGTACAATAATTTACTGGAAGAGTCACACGGTGCAGTCGACTGAGGCAGTAACAGCTCTAGTGTGAGTGAATACAGTATTATAAGAATGTGTTCTAGAATAATTGTCCAAAAATATAACGCCAATAGCAGCAACAGGGTGGAGCTGTTTTGTTGGCACAAAGTGAACCTAGCTAATATTAGTAAGATGCTTATAATGCTATGGCTGGTCAATGACGTATGCAGGACCACTGCATGTGTGATGGTCACTTCAGAAAGCTTTTCTGTCTTTTCAGCCGAACAGCCTTGGACTGTTGACGATCTCCTGGATGAAGACAGTCAGTCGGACAGAGTTCCCCTACAGAGACTTCGGCAATTAGGTGACGCAGTTGTATGCATTCATTAAACATCAGGGTTGGAAAAATAAGGCTCAGAATCAGAATGAGTGTTAAAGGGAATGAAGCAAACTTAGTGTCAGGTACACTAGGGCTTTCACAGTCAATTATATAAATAATCAAGTGATCTATTGATTATTTTTGTAGCTTCACAGAATAATCTATAACAAAAAGTCCAATTTAAAGAACTTAAATAAAATGGGCATTAACACAATATAGAAAAACACTAGTAATATTTTTATACAAAAAGCTGTTTCTTAATATAAGAGACTAGCATGAGAATTTAAAATGTGCATATACAAAGTGTGACTAGTTAATGCTAATGGATCCAATTGTGAATTACTCACTTTTTTTACTTAATGAAGTTTAATCAAGTGACTATTATGGCCCTAATTAGGACCAAGAAGCATAGCACAGTATGTCTAAATAACACAAAAAAATCTGTGATTATACACAGTTCAATCACAAGATTGTGGAGGGGTTCTGTGGGAACTGAGGCCAATTTATTCTGTAGAACATTTAAAAAGCCAGGTACTTATGTTGGACGACAAGTGTCCCAATACTTTTGTCCATATAGTGTATATCGGTTACTCTCACTGCAGTGAGGGTCAAGTACTCTCACACTAGATCCTCACTGCGGTTGTCATTGACTGTTGATACAGGTGAGTCGGAGGACCTTACGAGTCTGTTGAAGAACCCTCACCTCCAGCAGCTGATGATGGAGGTGGATTCTGCTGAGGACAAAGCAAAGGCAATGAAAAACGCCATGCAGGAGCCACTGTTTGTGGAGTTTGCCGACCAATGCTTGAAAATCATCGAACCACAGAATGAAAGAGACAAAACTGCATTCTGATCAAGAACTTGAACCAAATGACTGTTTGAAAGGCAGAGCAGAATGTAATGGTGCGTGTGTGTGTGGGGGGATATAATATAGACTGTTCTAAGTCATGTCTTATCATGTTTGGCACCCCCAGAAAGCATGGAATACGCTTCCTTTGAGGTTTGATAAAACTTAATTTACAATTTTATCGTATATAAGCTTGTTTTATTGTTTAATTCTTAGCTTTGATTTGAAAATGACTAAATAAAACGACTTTTTTTTATGAAAAATGAGAGGTAAACTTGACCGATATTCTAAGTGATATGTTAAATTCAGATGATTAATAGAATCTGTACTCTCAACACTTGCAGGAAAACAATCCATATTTATAATAATTTCCTGTGTGTGATGTTAACTGTGTCAACAGTGCATGTATGTTGGCAGGAGTATTCCATCTGTAGAGATGAACATTTTCTAAAGGTGTAGATGGAGGACGAAGTGTCAAATTATTTACTAATGCAACCTAACATTGCATATTTTGTGTATTAAATAAATGTAAATATGCACCCAAAAAAGACAATGCAGTTCTTACCAAATGTTTATTTTTATTGCTATTACAGCTAATACAATTGTAATAGACCTGTAGATTTGTTGTGTTTAAGTGGAATGATCTATTAGAGCCGTGTATTTGGTCTTTGCTACCTGAATGCCCTGAGCATGATTTAATGTAATAGATTATATAGGAATGTCTTAAAGTAGTGTCCGTGACATGTAGTGTAGTACATTGTAATACATCAAGCACTTAAACTTTACCACAAGCAAGTTCCCAATGCTAGGGCAGCAGCAGCATGAGATGACTCCCAACAGTACTTAAAACAATGGTTGTTTAGATAACTATTAGATATAAATAAGTGTAGTGGACCTTGGATGTGATTCTAATTTAAAAAAGAAAAGCAGCAAATCAAACTAAATTAAAACGAAAAACAAACAATTTGAATATTTCTGTGTAGTTTGGCAAGAGCTGTGAAGGCTGCAACGTAAATACTACATTTCCCATGAACACAGCGTTTCACAGCAACTGTGCAATGAGCCTAAAAGTACAAAATGAGTACACAGTACCAAACAGTGCAGATATGTTCCAGTCAAAGCCATGTTCTCCCTTTTCTGAGTTCCAATGCTGATACTTGGCAATCTGTTACTCCTCACGTTTTATAAAATCAGACAATTAGGTTTTAACCAAGCTTTGCTGATGAAAAAGGGATTCCATCGATTTTTCAAAATGACTGCACAATGAAATGTAAACAGAGTGGTTTGATTTGAATTTGAATGGTATAGAGAAATGAATGTATAGACACAGTATTTTTACCTGATACTATTGTAAAACAATGTTTAAAAATTTGAGTGGAGTGCTATTAGAACAAAGTTTCTATGGAATAGCATTGCATGTCCAACCACTCTGAATTACACTGTTTACACCTACTTAATTATGCAGAATTTTTTGTAGAATCACTGGAATGACCCTCTCAGCTTATCAAGTATGATCTTTAAAGCTATAACTCTGAATGAAAATATAATCAGATTCATCTTAGTGTTATATTTAGCCATTTCAAGTGATTAAGCTGACCTCATAAAATACATACACAGGTACAAAACTGAAGCCTGATTCAGGAAGTACACATCTCTGAATAAATATATATATATAACAAAAGGCACTTGAGTAATACCTGACAGGATATATACAGTTAAATGCATCATAAAATGACACTCCAATAAGGCAGCTTCATTAATCATTTCCCATCATTTATCTTGCAATCCGTCTTGTAGTTTTGAAGATGTTTAGATTAGCCTAAAAACTGTCTTGGTAGCACAGAGCGGAGTAGTGAGGACTAGTAGCAACACGATTAGGTTTTCTCCAGCAGGATTTGGTTGAAGCCTGTTACTCCATCTGCTTCATGTCCTGGATGTGTGTCGGCGTAACGGAGGGGAGATCGTCTCATATGGAGCTTCACAGAACCCTGTAGAGAAAACCACCACACAGTGAGACTTCATATATTTTAACCAATGCATCACAATACATTATTGCACTGCTGAACCTCTAATAAATGAATCCAAGGCCAAGCTGAATATCCATCTCCATAAAAATGGAAAAAAAAAACAAGAACAGCTCCGGGAAAAATAAGAGGCCACTGCAATTTATTTTTAAATCATTATTTCTATGAGTGGCAACCATTCCACGCCAGTGTCTGTTAAATCCCTGCACAAGCACCTCATTCTGCTTTATGAGGGACTGATTAGTGATCACCTGAATCACATCTTATTTAATGAGGAAA
>JBBPCY010079532.1:0-26598 GCA_037974405.1 Brachyalestes nurse
TGTCCCACTCTATCCAAAATGACTTGATCTCTGCTGTTGCAGCCACTGTTTCTGATCATATAAAAGGTAAATTCAGATTGCTCCCTTTATAGCATGGCAGGTGGATGAAGTACAACAGGGTCACAAACCATTTTCTGAAAAAGGAACAGAGTACAGGATTTATGTACAAATAATGTAACGAATTTCATGATGTTGGCCCAAAATGAGCTTCCCCTGTTTGAAAGACAAGCAGCCGCCACTGATACACACACACACAGAAAAGGTACCCTTACAGCTCACTGAAACAATGCTTCATCTCTCCTGAAAAGTGATTCAGTTAAAAGCACCTGTCAAATGTATACCTGTTTGCCTTTAGTTTGTGATAGAATAAACCAATGAAATTGCGAAAAAATGACTTGATGTTTATTTTAAAAAGATATGCTTAGATAGTAATGGAAAATTACAAAGACTATTAATCCTTGCATTATAGTCATATTTCAAACTAAGTGTTTAACTCTAATTTATCACAGGTGCCTTCAATCTTTATCAGCCTACTTGAAGGTGTCTTTGTTCGCACCACATTGAAAATGAACCAAAGAATGCAAATGAGAGAGCTTTTTGAGCAGTTCAGAAAAGAAATTATAGATCAAGCTAAAGGTTTTTAGACCATCTCTAAGCAGCTTCATGTTTCTGTTACCACTGTTGTCAACATTATTTAAAACTATTAGGTTTGTGGGACTGTAGCCAACCCCCCACGATGTGGATGCAAGAGGAAATGCAACCCTCAGAAAGTTGGTAGATAAAGAGCCAAGACAACTACTCAAAACCATTCAATCTCCAAGGTAAATTTATGTCAGTTTCTGAAAGCACCATGTGTTTGAACAATAATGGGCTCCATGGAGGAAGACCCAGAAGGGCTCCACTATTGACAGAAAAACACTATTTTTTTTTTTTAAATTTATTTTTTTTACTAAAATGCCTGTTTTAAATGTTGGAAATCCTCTTCCTGTAAATTATGTGAGTTCCTGTAAATTATGTAACTGCTGGAATGTGGCATTATTTTACAGGGTTTTTGTGTCAGTAACAGTGTTGACTTGATGTAATTTTTATAGAGATGACATGTGTTCATGCTAAAAACATTGCTTAACAATGAGATTACCAGAGGTGTGACAAGAATGTCACGTGTGGGGGGGGGCAGTTAACTCATTTGGGGGGGGCAGAAAAAAAATACCTGCCAAATGGGTGGAAAACCACCACTTACTACTAATACTACTACTACTGCTGTTATTCATTTATTTTTAACGGAGCATAAGCTCTCACAGCACTTGCTACATCGGAGCCTGTTTCGGCTTCTTTATCTACTGAAGCAGTGGGTTTTCTCCACTGTTTCCCGACCTTTTTAGCTTCTATTACCGAATCAGACACTATTACCAAAGGCATGACACACCACTGCCTTCCAATCATAAATACGTTCTATTCCGACTGTGGAGATGGGGGGGGGGCACACTCCCCAAAACTTTATAGATTCGCTGCAAGAGGACAACACTCACTGTGGGATGTCAGTCACGACTCAGGTCCAGCAGGATGAAGTTCAAAGGATATTTAATGCCCATTGAAACTTGCACATGTAAGGATAATGTATGACGTATGGTTCCGTAACAAATAAAGGAAGAAATTACTACTGTGCTTCTGTTAAACAGATGCTAAATGGGCTAAATGTTTTGTGTAAATCTAGAACAATTAACTGTAATTGTTCAATAGGTTCAGGACTCAAGTAAGTTTTGTTCATCTGAACACAATCCTCAAACAAAAGAAAAGTGCCTGAATATACAGCACAGCCATGAATAATTCAGCCTTTACTTTATTAGCAATATACAGGCTAATCTAGGATGTCCACACGCACTCGCAGTCCTTTGCACGCACCAGTGCTCTTTTTACACTCCTACCTTTCTTACACCGATCTGTATCAGTCTCAGTCATTAACATTCTGTGAACTCAGTTGACAGAAATCCATCATAGAAATGGAAAACTTTAATTAAAATCATTTTTCTTATTGCCACCTATCTTTTTAGGGATTGTATGAATGCAAGACACAAATGAAGCATCTAGTAAATAGTGACAAGTCTTGTTTTTTTTTCTTTGGATGGACAGAGCATACCTCAGGGGGGCAGGGCTTGTCTTTGGGGGGCAATATACAAATATACAAATGTACAAAATGTATCCAATCCCTGTCCTGTCTCTGTGTGTCTTGTATATGTGTGATGTTAGTTTCTTTTTCACAGAGTTCTGCCTTATGTCTGCTTTGTGTTTCTGTTTCAGTACAGTGCTACACTACTCTCTGAATGACCAGACTTTGTAGGGTGAAAGATGATGTCAGCTCATCATTGTGAGTTATTGTGCTTACTGTTTGATTGGTTAGATTGGTTGGCACAGTTTTGATTTCTAGGTCAGGAGCAGGTATGGTCCAAAAAAATTAAAAGACATCTAAACTGTTTTATTTGCTTTTTTTCTGCCTTATTCTGTAAACAGTTGAGACTTGCCCAGTTGTTGAGTAGGAGGAGGACTTGGTTTTAGTAATTCCTATTCCAATGTCATTGTTAAACAAGATATATTAAACAATATCTGACTGCTTAAATCTCACTTATCTGTTTGGTCAAAACATTTAAACTGTTTTATTTGCTCTTTCTGTCTCATTCACTAAATATTTGAGACTTACCCAGTTGTTGAGCCAGTTGTTGAGTCTTTTTGTCTGTTAAACAAGAGTTACATGTGATTAAAACTCTATATCATTTAGAAGTGAATGACAAATATTTATTAGAGTAGGAGAGAAGTTTTAAAATATTGTCCGGAACAGTGTTAATCTAGAAGTAAAAGCGGGTGTTGTCTTGTAATGTCTGACTGCTAAAATCTCACGTATCTTTTTGGTCAAGGCATTTAAACTGTTTTACAGTTGAGACTTACCCCGTGGTCGAACAGGAGGTGGTTTTGGTAACTTTTCCATCTTTGTCTCTGTGAAACAAGAGTTGCATATTAAACTTAACTGACTCCATAAAAGTTACATTGGTTGCCACAGTGTTGATTTCCAGATCAGAAGAGAGCACAGTCCTGAAAATGTAAAATCTGATAGCTAAACCTACGCTTATCTGTTTGGTCAAGACATCTAAACTGTTTTATTTGCTTTTTTTATGTCTCATCTTCTGAACAGTTGAGACTTACCCCGTGGTCGAACAGGAGAAGGAATTGGTTTTGATAACTCTCCCATCTTTGTCTCTGTGAAACAAGAGTTGCAAATGGTCACAACTGACTCCATACATTTAAGAGTAAATGAGTAGGGGAAAGTAACATTGGTTGCCACAGCGTCGATTTCCAGATCAGAAGTGAACACTGTCCTAAAAATGTAAAATCTGACTGCTAAACCTACACTTATCTGTTTGGTCCAGTTGGTCCAGACTTATCCAGTTGTTGAGTAGGAAGAGGACTGTCCCCTCAGTCAGTGAGTTAGTGATAAGTTCAGCTCTTTTCAGAGAGCCGGCTCTTGTGGCATGGCTTCCAAAGAAGAGCTTGTTCCTTCGGCTCCCAAATGGCTCTTAGTTTATTATCATCTGTAGCCTCATATTTGAGTCTAACTCTTCTTTCCGAGCCGTGCAACAAGAGCTGGCTCTCTGAAAAGAGTCGAACTTCCCATAACTAATTGCGTGTATTTGCGAAGGGAATACCCACTATTGTAATGTAGCCTATAATTGGGGCTGAGTAAGAGATAGAGGGCATGGAGGAGGTTGAGGATTGCCAAGAAGAGACACTGAATTCCCATGGAAGAGATGAATCGGAAAGCGAAGAAAATCCTTGGTCAAATCTCAGCTTGTTTTTTATGTTCAAACACAAATGAGGCAATAACTTCTTCCCGCAATGCAACATTGCCTAATAATAATTGGTTTTGATATTTCCTTTTCCATCTTTGTCTCTGTTAAACAAGCGTTACATGTGATTCAAACTCTATATTATTTAAAAGTGAATGACCAATCTACATAAGAGTAGGAAAGAAGTTTTGAAATATTGTCTGGAACAGTGTTAATCTAGAAGTAAAAGCAGGTGTTGTCCTGCAATATCTGACCGCTTTAATCTCACTTATTTGTTTGGTCAAGACATTTAAACTGTTTTATTTTCTTTTTTTATGTCTCATCTTCTGAACTGTTGAGACTTACCCCATTGTTGAATAGGAGGAGGTAGTTTTGGTAACGTTGCCCTCTTTGTATCTGTGAAACAAGAGTTGCATATGATCAAAACTGACTCCATACGTTTAAGAGTAAATGAGTAGGAGAAAGTAACATTGGCTGCCATAGTGTTGATTTCCAGATCAGAAGTGAACACTGTCCTGAAAATGTGAAATCTGACTGCTAAACCTACACTTATCTGTTCCTATTCTCTAAATATTTGAGACTTACCCAGTTGTTGAGTAGGAGGAGGAAGATATTTTGGTAATTTCTTTTCAATCTTCGCCTCTGTTAAACAAGAGCATCATGTGATCAATACCGACTCCATATATTTGAGAGTAAAACAGCAGAGGAAAGTTAGATTGGTTTTCACAGAGTTGATTTCCAGGTCAGAAGCGGGTACTGTCCAAAAAAAAATTTAAAGTTTTATTGCTAAACCTACACTTATCTGTTCAAAACATCTAAACTATTTTACTAGCTTTTTCTGCCTTATTCCCTAAACAGCTGAGACTCACCCAGTTGTTGAGTAGGAGGAGGACCAGGTTTTGGTAATTCCCTTTCCACTTTTGTCACTGTTAAACACAAGTTACATATATTCATTAGACATTGTTACGTCCCCCCTAGCGGCCAACAGGGGTCGCTGTGTTTTGTTTTGAGTTTTGTATTTGTTTTGAGTTTTGTTATGAAAGAAAGGGTTTTGTGTTGGGATTATGTTCAGCTGGGTTAAGTGATTCTGTTTTGTGATTGGTTCGTGGTTTGGGTTTTTTTGTATATTAGTTCAGTTTGGACCGACCCTCTTCTAAAAGAGAGAAAACATAGTGTTTTTTTATTTATTTGGGTTCTCATACCCTTTTGTGTTTGGTGCTTTTGAAATAAAAAGAATGAACGGCAGTCCTGGTTCCTGGAGTTTCTTTGCTCGTCCAGAGGTCACGGAATGGGTTTGGAGACGTGACAGACATGAATGACAAATCCTCAGAAAGAGTAGGAGAGAATTTTGTAAGATTGCTAGGAACAGTGTAAAAGGGGGTATTGTCCAGTAATATTTGACTGCTTAACCTGCACTTATCTATTTGGTCAAGTCATCTAAACTATTTTATTTGCTTTTTTATGTTTCATCCTCTGAACAGTTGAGACTTACCCAGTTGTTGAAAAAGAGGAGGACTTGATAATTTATTTTCCATCACTGTTCATCGCTCGATGAACATAAGTATGTCTCCGGTCTAATATTGGTATAACTCTAGCAGAACAACTGCTCATGGACAAACGTGCTGATGAAAGGCATACTTCATATTATAGAGTCTTTCTGGATAGATGAGTCTTTAGAAGCTTTTTGAAGAGAGGGATTCTTCTGCTCTGGTAATCTTTGGCAGCTCATTTCACCAGCAAGGAACCATGAATGAAAAGAGTCTGGACTGAGTTTGCCTTGTGCATAGGAATGGCAGAGCCAGACGATGTTACTTGTAGGTGCGGAGGAACATAAGTAAAGTAGAAACATAAACCCGAATGATAGGAACAAAGTAGCTGGGTGCAGACCTCTGTTGGCAAGTGTTCGTGACTTGAATGAAGTTTGGGCAGCCATTGTTGGTCAATAAGCAGTGGGGTGACTTGCGACTTTTCGGGTGGTTGGTTAATGACCAGAAATCCTGGTCCAAAAAAGTGCTCAGGGAAAGTCAGCGCTCCAGGGAGGAACACTTACTAGCATTTCCTGTTGGTGGAATGAACAAAGAAGAAAGCTCCAGTAGAAAGCACAAAAATCTGTAGACTTAGTTACTCTTGATGTCCCAGTGCAAAAGGTTTTCTCAGATTTCTTAATCCTGAAAACTGGCAGTTTAGACTATTTGTATGTACTTGTGCTTTCACTAGGGATCGGAAGTCCAGTACCCCAACAAAATGTCTTTGGGAACAGTTTTTAGGGCATTATGTTTTGTTACAAGAATGTGTAATATTCATATCACCAGAAAGGTAAACCAGTGAAGCATTTTAGTCAAACTCTTCTTGTTTTGACTCATAGGTGTGAGCTTGTAAAACCTATATTCGCACCAAAAATGAGGTCACCGGATTTAGTCCTTAAAAGTTTATATTTTGGAGAGAAGATTAGTTGTTGACACGTTCTCTAATTTAACAGTCATGAGGGGGAAAACAGTGTCTCATTCAGTTGGAGATCGTACACATGAATGGAAACTAGAGCTGTCTAATTTAATGTAATAAATATTGCCAAAGCCTGAAAGCTAATCTCCTACAGTCAGTAAAGAAGATGGAAAGTATAAGCATATGACCATCATTCCTAGATTTGAATAGTTTTAGATTTTATGCATGCTGATCAAAGTATGAATATATATGGACTAGATGTGTTCTACACAGATTTATTTATTTCAGAATGTTATACTTTTTTATATTTAATTTTTATTTCAGAAAATTAGAACAATTCTAACTGAAAACTACTATAAACTACTATGTACTATGAATTTTTTTAACATTCTATAGACTATATTATCATTACCATTATTTGTGGTGTTCAAGGGCATTACATTTGCTTAAGAATGCATAATGACTGTGCAAAGGCTTATTTTTAACTCAGTGACTTGTTCTCTGACTGACCTCTGATTACTATTTTGCTTTTCAGTTTCTGGCAATCAATTCATACACACCTTCCGCACACTTGTTGGCAGATCTAGCAATATCTCTCAGTGCCATGAGGATGAGAACATCAATTTTGGAATCTTGGGTAACCTCCTTATGATAGTTCTTCAAAGGGTAGATGTGGTCCAGGTCCAGTTCCAATCTATTACTGCATTCTTGTAACTGAAGAAACAAACATCTTGTCAACGGAAGACTGTATAAAAATTTTGATTTGTTTTACTGTACATTACAGTTTACATGATGTTATTTATACTAAACCTAAATTGATCAAATGTGGAAAATTCAGCACATCAGTAAATATTTATTAAGTGCTTGATGACCAAAGGAATTTGGTGCAGTTTTCTGCAGATAGAGCATCAAAAAACTCAGACTACTCCACACAGACTTAGAAAAGAACCAAACTTGCTCCACCTCCTGAGTATAGTAAGTTTGATATTTGAGTGGCCCAGAAAGCTCTCCAGTAGTTTAGGACTTCCTGAGCTGGACTAAATGTGTTACACCAAAGATCAAAGGTCACCTTTGGATATCCTTACTGCCATTTCGCCCCCCCTGATCTAACATGCTGTCTTCTTGCCCTCACTTAACGCTTTAACCAATCAGGCACTCCTAAAGGAGTTTCATTAGCCAGTGCAGGTGTTGCAGAATGTGGGTGGAACAAGGACTAAAATGTCACTCTTACCTTCCAAATGGCTTGTAGTCAGTTGTTAGAAATGTAAGACAGGTCTATGCCAAAACTCCTTACTAAAAGAGTTCACAGACGTGGTCCAAAGCCAGCTTGGACCACGTCTTATCTACACATGTTGCTCATTATGTCACTGGAGGTTGTCCCATTCTGTGGGGCTTTGAATGAGGTCCACATGTTTGTGCTAAAATGTATATTTCAATTTATTGTGGTAAAATGTAATATTTAAATTTGGGGTGTCTCACAATTAAAAAAATAATTGAATTAATTAGAAGCTCTCTGATTAGTTAATGTAAATGTGCTGTAAAAGTATTTAAAAAATTGTAATTAATTTTGGCATATGATTGAACGAATAATCAACATTATGTTGCATTATGTCTCCAGGCAATGAAGGTAAAAATTTCCATCTTACTTTAATTTTATTTAAAGAACAGAAACACATAATGGTATGAGGGCCTGAACGTAAACAAAGAACTCCAAAAGAAAGGTTCCCAGTAGTATGTCAGTGAATCAACAAGTTACAGGTGAACACAAACCTTTTAAATACATGTGACTCAAAACCCCACAACCAATAAACCAACACAATTACTGAACTCTAACAAAACCCAGCTGTGACTAATACAAACAAGCAAACCCCTCACCCTCTTCACAATAAAAGTCCACCTAAACAAAACTCTAGCAGCCACTTCCCAGGACTTCACACATTACAGACTTTCAACGTCTCATTTATCTAACAACTGTTTTTGCACTGTTCATGTGCAGTAATGGTCACAGCAATAAAAAAATGACCTAATATGCTGAAGGGAAAAAATGCTTCAGCAAGAACAATGATAGAAATAAGTCCGTCTATAAGGTGCAGTTTAAGACTATGCACATACAAGCATCGGCGTGCTGATGATTTATGTTACACTGGCAAAAATGCTACATTTAAGTTTATACAGTTGAGTTTATAGTCAGTTTATAACACTGATAATAATGAGAAATAGACAAATAATATGCAAAAATCTGAGAAAAATCTATTGTATTTAAAAGTACATATTTTATAAGCTATCGATTCATGCTACCCTGTCAAAAAAAATGCTACTTTGAAGCTTATACTGTTTATACAGTCAGTATATAACATTTGATAATGATGAGGGATGGGCAAATAATATGCATAATCTAAGAAAAATATATTTTATTTAAATGAGAATATCTAGATAGATAGATGGATCTTAAGAGGTGCATAGAGCCAGTTCATACAATCAAGTTCTAACACTGAGAAACATTACTGTGACTGCCAGTGTCCCTAGGCAGCACAGATTTATGGGCATGGCACTGGAATGACAAGGTGGCGGACTGGTGCAGAACCAACAACCTCTGAATGTGGACAAAACAAAAAAGTGGCTTTTTGACCTGAGGGTGGGACAATGTGATCACCCTACTCTGTATATTAATAGCTCCTCAGCAGAGATTGTCTAGAGTATCAAGTTCCTTGATGTTCACATCACAGAGAATCTCATATAGAAAGTCATCGACATGAAACCACACACCTCTCACATACCATCTTCTCCCTCCTCTCATCTGGCAAAAGTCCCCCACTGCCAGAAACAGTTTCTTCCCTCAGGCCATCACACTCTTTAGTCAGAACTAACCTAAATCATAAACTTGCTTGTACTGTTATTTTATTGCTTGTGTCTTTCTTAGATATAGATTACATATATATTACCTTTTCTTTGATCTTTCCACTGTGGTAAATGCTTCTCAAGTCTTGGCTAACAACTGGACAAGTATTGTCCACTTTTGTCAACACTATGACTTGCGGTATGTCTGCAAAATCAAGATGTAGAAGTTACATAAAACACAAACCATTTTTATGAAACATTTTTTGTATAAAAATTTAAAATGGACAAAAAATGTTTCAGAATAAGTTAAGATTCTGATTAAATTGTTCTCTATTAATCCTCAGTTACTCAAAGAAAGAAACATGTGACTCTATTTTCAAACCTCAAAAACCAAATATGCTGAAGGAACTTACTCAGCATAGCGGCTTTTTTTTGAACCATCTTCATTTTTTCAAACACGTTTGGATCCATTCTTGAGATGGAGTCAGCAGGAATGATGCCCACCACACAGTGAACCTTATCACATTCAGTTGGACTGGGATTGTACTTTGGGTGGTCCATGGTTATAGATGCCCGAGGATGAAACTGAAATAGAAAAACAATACTTTTTGTGTCTACGATATTTTGGTAACTGAAAATGTAGTTTCACAACAGTTAATTACAATGCCATTATTATGAAATGGCAAGCATACTGGAAGTAAACATTCAAGTAAAAAGCAGAAATTTTTTAGGCGTTGTTTTTTGCTGTGCCATTGAAATAATAGAACCACCAAGAAGTTTCTGACAAACCAGAGTTTGTGTAACTGCACACTTCACACTTTAATAATTTACATATGTTATCAGCCTTACTTTCATTATCTCCACCATTTGGTGCTGCATAGACTGCACATTTAAGCTCATGTGCCAGATTGAAATATATTAAGTGTGTGAAAATGTGTCAGACTGTCTCTCAGTCTTATTTCTTTCCATATTTGCCAGGTTTGTGGTTTTCCCACCAGGTTGAAATCATTTGAAACAAAATCTATGAGATCTTTTTGCTCCCCAGTGGCTACAAACCACATCTTGACTACAAACAGTAAAAAATGAACATAGTGTAGATAAAACTTATCCTGGTGTTAAAGAAATTGTAATTTATCAGCCCCCTTCTGCAGTAGTCATTGTAGATATTGGGTAGTTGTACCTAATAACCTGGCACTACACTCTTAAATCTGTAGTATATTTCAGAAAATTGCTCAATGTATGTGACAGAAAGTATAACTTCTAGTGGAGTTGGTTAAAGGGAATCATTGAAAAAATAAGCGTCTTGTTTGCACCAAACCATGACTAATGTATAAAGCATGAAAGCTTTTGTTATATTGATTCATTCTTGGATGTATAGTTCAACATTTTTATGCTTACATTCCATACAGTGCATCAAAGCTTTTTTTGTTGACTGTGGAGATTTTGATACCAAAACCCTTAATTGTATTAACTGGATGAAAGTGTGTACTTACACTGTAGCCATCTGCAATGTGTCCCTGTAATGTTTTGATGATGTCATCAGTATGTATCCCTGCTTCATTTTCCACCTCAAGACCCATGACATCAGTAAAAAGAAAAGGATAGTGTCCACCTCCACGCTTCTTCATCTTGTGTGATCTTTTCTAAGAACAATTTTATACACACTGCATTTCACTGTACAATCAAATGGTCTAACATACAGTTCGGTCCCAAGGTGTTTGGGCATTTTCACTCTGTATATCATCACTATGGATTTGAAATTAACCAGTCAAGATGTAACTGAAGTATAGTTTTACAGTGCCTTGCCAAAGTATTCATATCCCTTTGCATTCTCTCTATTTTGTTACCTTACAACCTGGAATTTAAATGGCTTTTCAATTTGATTTTAAGTGACTGACCTAGAAAACATAATGAAGTTAAAAGGGGAAAAAACGTGTTTTAAATCATTCTAAAAGATGTAAAACTGAAAAGTGGTGTGTGCATATGTTTTCACCCCCTTTGCTTTGAACACCAAACCACTGCCTTTAAAATCCACTTAATTAGTTACATAAGATCCACTTGTGAGCAACCTAAGTGTCAAATGATCTCAGTATATATACACTTGTTCTGATAGCGTCAACACTGGTGCAACACCACTAAGTAAGGGCTCCCAACAAGCAAGTGACAGCATGAAGACCGAGGAACTCTTTACACAGGTCAGAGACAAAGTTGTGAGAAGTACAGATCAGGGTTGGGTTATAAAAAATGTATCACAAACCCTGAACATCCCAAGGAGCACCATTAAATCCATTAATAGAAAATGGAAAGATTATGTCACCATAGCAAACCTGCCAAGAGAGAGTCGTACACCAAAACCCACAGACCAGGAAAGGAGGGCGTTAATCAGAGCAAGAGGCCAAAGATAACCCTGAAGGAGCCGGGCGGCTCTACTGCAGAGATGGGAGTTTCTGTCCTTAGGACCACTATAAGTCCCACACTGCACAGAGCTGGGCTTCATGGAAGAGTAGCCAGAAAATAAGGCAGACATTAGAAATTTGCCAGAAAGTGTCCTGGAGACTCCCCAAACATGTGGAAGAAGGTGCAGTGGTCAGATGAGACTAAAATAGAACTTTTTGGCCATCAAGCACAACACTATGTCTGGCACAAACCTAACACCTATCATCATACTGAGAACACCATCCCCACAGTGAAGCATCATAGGGGCAGCACCATGCAGTGGGAATACTTTTCATCAACAGGGACTGGGAACCTGGTCAGAACTGAAGGAAAGATGGATGGTGCTAAAAATAGAGAAATTCTTTAGGGAGGACACCACTGACCAGGTGTTTAGAATTTCTAGTATAAGCAGGTAAATACAGTAATAAATTGATTAAATTTTCAGCAATAAAAATACAGGGCTTTAAGAAGAACAAAACGAAAAAAAACACGAGAACACTCGAGGCGCTCCACAGGGGAAATTCTGGACTGCAGCTGCCACAGATGCGTTACATCAGCAACGAGAAATAAATAACGTTCTCGGACTGGCTACTCCCGCCTCTGAGTACAACGGTATTTCACCATCCCAAGATGCACTTTCTCTGGACGGTACCAAAAAATTTATAGTTATATTTTATATGGAAATGTAGCTGAATTTACATTCATATTTATTTTACCAATTTAGTAAAATATACTCTTCTTAATAATTAAGCACTAAAATGTATGAAAATTATATATTGCCACGAAAAAAGCTGTGACATCCAGCCACGCCCTCTTGTCCTAATAATAGGTTGTTTATGTTTTGGCATGGCGGTTAGAAGGCAATACAACACTGAGTAGCGGAGGCTCATTCCATTCAGGTGCATCTAATTGCCTTGCTAGCCGCCACGCCCAAACATAAACAACCTAGTATGAGGATGAGGTGGCTATCTGCGGTTTCTGTGAATGTGCAGGGGTTTCCACAAACAATTATTAGTTTGGTTCTCTGGAAAAATCAGCGAGAAAGGTTTTCTGTTGATACGAGCCCTTAAATAATGCCACAGACAGGAAGTACTAAAGTAACAGATCTCAGATCTTTAACTCTGATAGTGGTGAGGAGAGTGAACTGCAGAGCTGGACATTACAAAGCCCCCCTGGTAGGCACAATTCCCAGAGTACTACTTAAGCATGAATGCCACCCTCATGAAGGTTCAGGCAATGGCATGCTGGTAGTCCTTAAATAGCACTAGAGACAGCAAGTACTTAACACAACACAACACTCAGATTTGTAGCTCCCCTAGGGGTAAGTTCCTTGCTGACATAACACAGATCATATATAATAATGAAGATAATAACTTATGAATGTCTTTTATTTTAGATTGATTATTTTAGGTGCATTTATAGATGAGCGATTTCATGCAAACTGGCATTAATCTTCCTGAAAATATTGTATGTATGTATGTGTGCGTGTGTGCCCAGTAATTATTTCTGAAGCTCACTTTGCATGTACTTCAATAGAAAAACTTTTTCTGTAAATGAAATACTGTTTGATTATTGGTTACTTACCAATTGAGTGAAGCTTTTTCCACTCTGTGTTGTGTTTTCCAGAGCACTCATGGCATTACGGCCTAAGAGGCTCCTCTGGACTGAGTTTATGAAGGAAGACTTTCCTGCCCCAACTGGTCCATACAACAGAATTCTCAGGAACTTCAGATTTGGCTTTAAGCTTTCCAAGTTGCTCAGTATATCCTCTTTATCACTGAGATAGAGCATTAAAATCAAAGAGAACAAGAGATAGAAAAGCAAAGCAAGGGATAAAGTCTAAACATGAGACTAAAATTAGATTTAATAAATAGAAACCCAGTAATACTGACATGGTAGGCAGAGTGTGTTATGCTGCTATAAAAATTATCTACCAATGTCAGTGTCACACCCATGCAGACAATGTGATCTACCATACAAAATTATCCAGCCAAAAGTGGATCTGTAATCACTAACGGGTCACTGATGGCTAGAAAGAAACCAAACTATGCGTCACCAAAAGTTACATCTTGACGTAAGGTAAGTGTGGTGTAGCAGGTATTAGTGGTGCAACGGATCAAAAAACTCACGGTTCGGATCGGATCACGGTTTTAAGTCACGGATCGGATCAGCAAAAAAAAAAAAAACATGATAAATTGAACTCTCCATTTATTTATTTAAGTGTTTTACCCATTAAAAGCCTTCAGCTCTGGAGTCAACAGGTTAAAATGCAGTTTAAATGAAAATTTGGTCATATGTGAACACAGCACACCACAAAATTCTTCCTCTGTGTTTAACCCGTTCACCAAGTGAAGCAGCGGGCAGCCAGGAACACGGATCCCGGGGAGCAGTGTTTGGGGTCGGTACCTTGCTCAGGGTACCTCAGAGGTGCCTAGCACTTATAGCAGGGAATCAAACCCACAACTTCCTGATCGCAGGTCGAACGCCCTAACCACTAGGCTATCATTGCTTCTTAGTTTGAACATGGAGAATGAAATGGAAACTAGCTTATGTCCACATCATTAAAAAAGAAAGAAAACAAAGCAGACGTGAGCTTATAACTTAATTTTTTTTTCAAACAGATGAGGATGTCTACATTTTCTGGGGAGACTCTCATAGAGGGGGTGTGTCTGCAGTACAGGGCTTCGTATTTCCCAGTCCGCTGTGATGTAATGAGTGGTCCCGGTCCGCTGCCCTGGAGGTCTACCCGTTTGTAGTTTGGGCAACAGAAGATCCTGTGACAGTTCAGTCACAGACTTTTGAAGTATGTGCGCGACAGGGTATCATAGCGCGGCTCAAGCGTGGCTTCATCATATGTTTAAACCCCTTGTTTTGCACATCGGAATAAGACCTCATGTCTGCAGCTATAAACACCCCAATAGCTTTTGAAATAGCTTTAACCTGGTTGGACTGGGCAGCAAAGGGCTGCTTAAATGCCACGGATAGCAGCGGTTGTTGCGCAGCCTTTTGATAACGCGCACCACAGTGGAACTTTTTTGAAATATTTTTTCAAATAATGCCTTAAAGGTAATTTCATCTCAGACATTTTATCCTCTACACAAACAGGCTCTTACCTCCATTCTACCTGCCTCCAAGGATCAGTTAGCCCTGAGGAACAACATTGAATTCTACAGTGTTAGAACTGACCAGTGTTAGACTTGTGAATTTGTTGTAAGCTAGTTTAACTAGGTGTTTAGTGCTTTGATGTTCATGAAACCATTGAAATAACAATTAGATGAATACCTGTAAATTAGTTATTCAACCATGCATTATTGTTTATTCAGCCCAGCATGTCAACACGATTTACTGCAAATGTGCACATAAGTGTATCTAAAGGCCAGAGACTTACTTGGTGGAGGACGTCCTTTCAATGTTTTTTTCATTTTATCTCTGTAAAATAGAAAAAACAAATGATAAAACAGTAGGGATGCACCCGAAAATTCGGCCACCGGAAATATTCGGCCGAAACCGAAAATGCATTATTTGCCATATTTTTAACGCGACCGAAACAGTGATGACGTAATCAACAACCGTGTTGCCTTCTCGCCTAGGTGTTAGCCGCTGCTAACCAGCCGTCTTTGCCCGGGAACTGAGCAGCTCCAAAAACGAGACGGGGAGCTAGGTCTGTGCTTGCCTCCCACAGAACGGGAGCTTTTATTTTCCTTCTTTAAAAGGAGCATTCAAGTGGCGAAAAGCACTCGGAGGAGCAATGAAAAGAAAAACCTTTCCGCACCCCCCCTCACCATGCAGAGAATAAAGCACAGAAGAGGCAAGACCATTTTTTTTAAAGCAAAAGAGTTTTCCGGTGATTACAGTTGATTATATGTGATTATGTGTCTTTGTTTTAATACACTAGTTTGTTATAGGCATGCAGAAAAATCTTTCAGCAGTACACTTGCTCTGAATGCACTTTGTTCATGCACTTCCTTCAATGGTTTAATGAGAGAAGATATTTAATTGTATAATATTTCAGCTATCTTGCTTTTAGGGTAATCATGAGTGAGGCCAAGTAAATTATTTTATTTCAACTTTTATTTTATATTGTGCATTGTATGAATGCACATATTTTTGTAACAGATTTACTTTAATTTAATAATTATAATTTCTTTCGGTTTTCAGTTTTGGTTTTCGGCCATGTTTTTCCTCATTTTCGGTTTTCGGTTTCGGTCCAAAAAAATCATTTCGGTGCATCCCTATAAAACATGTCTTCATACTCTGTGAGTGGTAAACTGACCATAGAGAGCAAGGTTTGTTGGCACAGTATTCCTTTCTAGAAGTGGACACCATCTTGAAAATGTACAATAAATGCACAATAAATGAATATTTATAATTGTAGGTGAAGGTTTAGGCACCAACTGATCAAATTACAACAATTTTACAGTCAACAACTATGGATTGATTGAAGATCTGACACTAGAAATAGCTGGCTTTTATAAAGCAAGATAAGACTATAAACAGTATTTTACTTTTTTCTGAAATGTTGTTAATAAATGGTTAATGAGAAGTGTTGAAATCAAGACACAATCTGGAAGACCAGGAATAATCTCTGTCATAAACTGCTTCTAAACTGTTAAGGTAAGCAAAGCAAAACCCACACATTACTGCCAAGGGCCTACAGGAGAACAGACTGGTATTAAAATAGTTGCGTAGTGGAGTTGAACAAACATTCTCTACATGGAGAGGTCATCAGAAAGTGACTTTAATTTTTAATTATGCAATACAACAACCAAATTAGGCAGATGCGTTTTCAATCAAGCAATCTCATGAAACAAAATCTGAACTATTTGGATACTATCACCAAAAGTGTGTTTGGGGGGGTCACACTGAAGGCATTTCAATAATAGCACATCTTACTAGTTGTTGAGCATGGGGTGAATTTATTATGTCTTGGGGTTGTGCAGCATGTGACTCAGGAAATGTTATGGAAATAGAGGGATGGAACAATTCTATCAAATATTGAAAATCCAGGAAGCTAATGTTCCACAGTGAGTGAAAAAAGTAAAAAAAAATGAGAATTATTATTACAAAAAGACAATGATCCGATGGCCACCATGTTTAGGAAGACTGGTTTGCTAAGACATTGCATACCTGCAGAGAATATTTTAATTTTCCTTCATTTTCTGATCACCTCTGTTCATGAAAATCAGATTAGATTAGAGGAAGTCTGGTGCAATTACGATATTGCGTGTTGCTGTTTTGATATTTTTATGTTTATAATTTTGAAGCTTTTTGGAAACTCACTTTTTAAAACTTAAACTTGTGCTGAAATGAGGCAAGCGTGCTGTTTCTTTGAAAATTCAAGGAAATTCTCATAGAGAGCTGAGATCACATTGCTGTGCTGTATGTCCCACCCAGCACTCACACAAACAACAAGCTGGCCGAGCTCCAAAGCTCACACCCAGATAAACTGCTTTGCACAGCCAGGGGGTACGGGGTAGGGGACCGTAAACTGTTGGCCATCAAGTTGGCACTGGAAGAGTGGCGTCACTGGCTCCAGGGTGGCAGTGACCTATTTACTGTCTGGACAGACCATCAAAACTTTCTTGCAATTGAACAACTGAAGCAGATGAATCCTCGACAGGTGTGGTGGCCTTTATTTTTTTAATAATTCAATTTTCATCTGTCATACCATCCAGGGTCAAAGAACCCAAAGCAGATGCCTTAGCTTACCAGTATGAGGTGGAAGGACCCCAGACAGATCCCGTGCCCATCTTGCCACCTAGGATTATCGTCTCGCTATTAAGATGGGAGCTAGAGGATCAGATCCACCAGGCACATGCCTCGGAGCATCCTCTGGCAGAAACACCTGGATGTCTCCGGGCATCCAGGGAATTGACGAAATCTCCTCTTTATTTAGTGGTCTGCCATGGCTGAGGATGTTAAACAATTCGTCAAGGTGTGCACGGTTTGCACCATGGCGAAGGCATCTAACCAACCAGCAGCAGTGGAGCTGCAGCCTGGCTGTGCACCCGGTGGCCCACACTGCCAAAACAACTGCAGAACTAGTATTAGTGCACATAGTCCGTTTGCAAGGCTTCCCCAAGGAGATCGTAATGGACAGAGGGCCCCAGTTCACAGCCAAGTTCTAGAAGGCCTTCTGCCGTCTGATCAGTTCCTCCTGCAGTTTATCATCTGGATACCATCCCCAGACATCCCCAAACAGTCAGACAGAGTGGACTAACCAACAACTGGAGTGCTTCTTGAGATGCTTCGTAGCGGATCGGCAGTGCTCCTAGGCCTGCTACTTTATAACTCACTGGATTAACCCTGTCACCTTCCGACTCCAGCTGCCTGCCTCACTCCAGGTCCACTGTATTTCATATATCTCAACTTAAACCTGTCTTTTTCTCTCCGTTGTCTCCCCAGGATCCTAGCCCCAAGCCCCCCAGGATGGTAGACGGGGGACCTGTTCAACGCATACTTGACTCTCGTCATAGGCGTCGTGGCACCCAGTATCTGGCTGACTGGGAGGGCTACGGCTCTGAGTAACGGTCTTGGGTGCCCGGGCAGTTAATTTTGGATCCATCTTTAATTTGTCTAGTGACGGTCCTGGAGGGGTGGTGTTGTCAGCGCAAGAGGGACCAGAAATGAGGCACATCACACCGTATGTAAGCCAAGGAATGGAGGTTAATAATGCTCAGTTATTGAGTCTCAACACCCACTTGCCAGCTCAACTCTTCAGGATCGTGAATACTCATGTACATACCTTTGTCTGTGTGTGAATGAGAACACAGGTTCCGGTGGGAATCTTAACTCTCCTACCTTCAGGATAACCCTTCCGCTGTCTTAACTGTTGGCAGCTGATTATTTAGGCTACGGGTAATTTGGCCTAGCTTTGTGTAATTGATACGGTATTGCAGGTATTATATTGTGAGCAGAGGAACCTATTTGTTGAACGACTACTGGCTGACCCAAATTATGTCTAAGGCAGTGGTTCCCAAACTGGGGGGCAGGCCCCCTGCGGGGGGGGCGGAGGTATTGCAGAGGGGAGCACAAATGAAATAACCTGTGTAGTTTGAATTGGTGGGGGGGCTCATTAATGTTCTAATCTAGAAAAAGGGGACCCTGCATATAAAGTTTGGGAACCACTGTGTTAAGGTTTGACGATAAAACCTTAACTGTGCTGGTTACCCTGGGCCATGATAACGCAGTTAGCCAATCAACTCCACTCAGCTTTGGAGAAGCTGACCCATCGGCACGGGACGTTGCTAGGTAACTCCAGATAAGACAGGATTCCTAAATTCAATTAGGATTTGCTTCTGTAATTGTTTCTTAAATTTGTCCAATCTTAACTTTATACTTAAGATAGGACATTTCTGTAATATGGCCCCAGGTCAGCTAGGGGTGAAAGGAGCCAAAACTACATATGATGAAATGGGGTTTAGTCACTATGCAGCCTGCTGCTGGAACAAACTGCCCATCAATATCAGATCAGCACCAACTGTCACTTTAAAAGCTGCTAAGACGACACTATTCTCCTCTGCCTTCTTTTAAACAGCAGCACTTTTACTGCACTTTCTTTCAGCTTTATTTCTTTCTACTGCACTGCAGTTTCAGCTTTTAGCTTTATTTCTTTCTGTCCTGTTTTATTTTATTTTGTATTCTATTTCTGTACAGCACATTGAATGACTGTGTATGATAATGTGCTGTACAAATAAACTTGAACTAGTAGTCCCTTTCACATAGGTTTTTTTTCATTCACAGTGTCTATTTTAACCTGAAATCACACCACCATGTCTGTGACTGCAGAAATAACCAGCTTATGACCTGAACATGTTGTGTCTGGTGGGGGTACCTGTGGAAATAGACAAAAATGAACCAGTCACAAATAGGTGTAATATAGCTCTATTCTCATAAACATTATATTTATTACAATATATTATGTAAGCACTACAAATATGCCAATACAAAACCTAAAACATCTGCATTCTCTTATTACGTATAACTGATTTTAAAATACAGTTTAATACAGTTTAACAGTTAATGAGAACTTGGATCACATGGATATTCATTACATTTTTTAAACTTAACTGGACAATGAAACACACTTGGAGGAAAACACTAACTGCCATTTCTGTTATGCCAGCTAATATGGTGCTGAATGGTGGGGTAGGGGGACCTTATGTGCACCCAGAGAGCAAAGCCAGTTGCGTTCTGTTGGCCTCCCAGCCACAGATGGCTGCTGTACCAGTTTTTTTTAAATCTGAAAATTCTCCTTTAAAGGTGAGGATCATTCATTTATATATTGTAAAAATTCTTATAGTTACATTTCTGTGCTAAAATAACACTGAGCTGATCTGATCTGAGATCTAGTCTGACTAATATTCACTAATAAAGACTCTGTTTTTCCAAGAGTGTTCAGACTTTTTGCATGTAACTGTATCCATTGCATAATGTAGCCTAACTTTGTGCTTTGAAAGCTTTGAAAGCTTTAGCAGTAAAAAATATATGTAGGAACTCCTTCTAATCACTAATTTTTGTTTTAATTCAAGAACAATACAAAAAATGAATATAATACAACGTAAAGATAAAGAGACTTTGATAAAGTGAACTTTATCAGCAACTATAACACTAAAACTAAATATGCAGGAAAAAGTACGACCATAAATATTATTTCAAGTATGGTTTTATTTCCTTTTGATCTGTTTATTTATAGAAGATCTTGCATGGAAAGACTTTGATGCAGCCCAACAGTTTGCAGTGTTAAGTATTAAGAGCTAATCAGTTGCTAATATGATTATCATGTTATCGTGTAGATTACAAATGTTCAGCCATAAGATTTCTACAATTACCTTTAAAATTTTGTTGAAGGAGTGTCGCCTCGATCTGAAGAAGATTCTCTCTGCCAAGAATGTAGGAACGCAAGCCTGTGCTGTCACCTTTTGCCTCTAATACATGTTCCATGCATTAGAGTCTTCATCACGTGTGCTTGCTCTTATTTACTATCACTTTCTGTTCCTAATGTATGTCATAATGGTTCAAACTGAGGAGGAGCTGAGGGTACCTGTTCTTCGCAGTTTAAGGGAAATGAATTCCTAAATAATTTGCCTAGGTCTTAGGACTTAAAGCAGCAGATATATGAAAATACTGTAAAGAATCCATTTGTAGAGTTATTTAACAATATCTGAAACATCCCCTACATCAATAAAGACTGTATTCTGATCCATCCTAAAGAAAAGATCTATGTTTCGACACTTGTCTTGGTACTCACTATGTCATCATTATAGGGAATGTTTATTAATGTGAATTAAGTTCCCTTAAACTGTGTACTTGTATATATAGTGTATACATATATATACACTTGTATATATGCACTGCCGCAATCCGCATGATATATATATATACATATATATTAAAACTGGAGGAAGAAACCTCGTAAGGAGCAAAGACTTAAAAGACAAACCCATCCTCCTCTCGTCGACGCGAGAACAGAAGTAACAAGTAGTTAGATATGGTAGAAGTTGGGAGGGGGTCACATGCAGGTGGTCCATCATGGTTGATCTGGTCTGGAGTGGGGGTCATAATTATTATACAGTTTCTTCTTTTTTGTTGATAAGTATTCTGTAAACTATTTTTAAAAATACTAAAAGTATTCTTTAAATTTTTTTAAAGTTTGGCAAAAACCCATCTTTTGTTTTTCCCAATGATTTTTGCTAACTTTTTCAAGCTGCATGAACTCTCTCCACCAGTTAGTGTTGTCAGTGATAAAGCAGCTCAAACTTGTCTACAGACATGCCAGCTATGCGCAGTAGCATCAAAAGCTCCCAGATACTCTTCAAGCTTCTTCTGTTGTTTTGAAAATGGAATGTGGTTCACCCAGTGGTATGCTTTGCTTTGCAATTCTCCATGGTGTAGACACAACACAAAAAAATTCAATAAATGGCAATAAAAGTAAAACATTTGCTACATTCAAAATGCTATAGTTTATAAATGAAATAGTATATAAATAATCACTTATGTGTATGGTTTGATTTATTTTGTATTAATTATATTGTAAATACACATTACTACTTAGGTACATTTTAAAAACTGCGTAAATATGACAGTGTTAAAATAATAAAAACACAACTAAGCCACAGAAAAGGAAAAAGAAAACTTCCTCTTCCGCGTTACTACATATTCTGTTGCCCCGCACAACCAAACGAGTTCACCCACATAGTCCATAAGTACGAAACTAACAGTGTACGTTGAGTGGGAGTGGGAGTGAATGTCATAAACTCAAAGCGTCGCATTTCAAGACTGTTGTAACTTGAGGACCCCCTGTCAGAATTGAATGTGTAATTACATAGCAGTTATAACTAATACTGTGGCATAGTTCAGTATGTAGATTAAGAGCAACAAATACCAGAGAAATACCAGCACGTAATGCTGAGAAGATGCAAATTAGTGGTAAATAATACCAAACTGCTTCGGTAAATACATGCACACCTAGTAAAAAAAAAAGAGTAGATTACTGACACAAGTGACAAAGATTAAAAATTGTTTTACTGTATAATCAGTCTTTATTAATTGATATATTTACTGTAATAAGGTCCTCTGTAATAAAAATTCACTGGACATACAAACACAATACCACTTTTTCATGTTCGATGTGATACTGATACTGCCGCCTTGAGTATCTGCTGATACCAATACCAGTTTGATATGGCCTTCCCCTCTCTTCAACAACGAAGCTGTGAATGTTATATGTGCTATATTAGTTATGAAATTCCAGTTTATACTCCTCTACAGTGCACAGTGTATCCACTATAGAGTTTCTAATAAAAATGTTGGTCACATATGCAGCAGCACCCTGCATGATGGACTTGGCCCAAGATAGTTTGGTTGGATGTTAATATGCTGTTACTGATGTTGACTTCCAGGGAAAATCGGCAAAATCTGCACTCCAAATCTGAATCTGTCCACAGAAACAGCTAGACTGACTGGAAGGCTGTGTCTCAGTAACTTGTAACAAACATCAAACAGATAAGATAAGGCTATGCTCCAGAAACAGGTCAAACTGGTCTACGGGCAACCTAGCTAAGTTCTAAAAAGTTACAACTTTTTTTTGGTTTCACTTTTTCTAAGTGGAATGTTGCTCACCTTGTGGTGCTCTTGGTTTCTGTCACATTCTGGCATCAAGACCTTATTTTTTCATGGTACGAACAATACAACAGAATACTGTAAAATATACTTTGAACATATATATTTTACCCAATCCTGAATACAATAAAAATTGAAAATGCAATTAAAGTTTTTTTGGGGTATTCACACTAGATTATAGTGCTAGACATTGACCCTCAGGACTATTAGTCTGACACCCCTGTAATAAAGTGCCTATTATCTATTTATTCATTTACAGCACACTCTGCAGTTTTTGACACACCTGATAGGAAAGAAATAATTATTTTAAACAAAATTACCAGTATCCAGTATAGGCAATTTAAATTAGTAATCCATGACTTCCTGTGTTTCTGGGGTAGTAATATGATGTGACTGTTACGCCTGCTGTAAGGGAAGGACGCACAGACAGGTTCTGTAAAACTTCAAACACAGATCTTTAATGTCCAATATCCAACAAAAAAACACTGCTGCATGAAGATACGGAGTTTCCAAAAAAGCTCCTCTTTGCCGTGCAATGAGTTTCAGCTTCCCAGTAGACAAAATTCCCCGTTCTGTAGATACGTTTCCTCGTTTCGCTCACACTCGCAACAACACTGCTTCAGTCTGTAAAACACAAGCGTAATTACTTCCTTGTGATGAAATGTCTCACTCACGGACTCCGTCTCCTCTGGAGCACTGCTTCCAGCGAGGGAGACCTTAAACCTGAAGCTTCTGCAGCAAAACCAGCCTACTCACACGGCCAGGAGCAAAAACACTGAAACAAACACGGCAAGGAGCATGAAACACAAAATACAGTCTACTCACTTGGGTGTCCACACGCCGATTACCAGGATCGGCTGGTGCAGTTTATCTTCCCACCACACACAGTGAGTAAGGAAGGTAAAGCATTCTCCAAATCTAACTGCACCAGAGAGTAGCACATATACTTTAACTGGAACTTTGTGTGCTTCAGTCAGATCAGACTAATTTTTGGTAACAAACACTCTAGGCAGGTCTGGCATAAAACAAAGGATGAAAATGTGGAAAATCATCACATCCCCACTGTTAAATATGGTGGAGGATCTGTGATGCTGTTGGCCTGTTTCTCTTCCAGTGGCCCTGGGAACCTTGTTAGCATATGTGGCATCATGAACTCTTTGAAATACCAGGATGTTTTAAATACAAATCTTTTGGCCTCCTCCAGAAAACTGAAAATTGGTCGTCACTGTATTTTTCAGCAAGACAATGATCCAAAATATATGGCCAACTCAACACAGAAATTGTTTACTAGACACAAAATTAACCTTTTTCCATAGCCACCTCAGACCTAAATCCCATAGAAAACTTGGGGGTGAGCTGAAGAGGAAAGTGCATAAGAGAGGACCCAGGACTCTAGAGAGATCACTGTGAGGAAGAATGGTCAAAGATCCCTCTCTCTGTATTGCCCAACCTGGTCAGGAGAAGAGTGCTATTCTGTTTTCAAAAATCAGTTGGGGGCAATATTGGGAGCATCAATAATTGTTGCACGCATGATTCCATGTAAAAATATATTTATAAGAGAGAAGGGATAGAAATATTTACTGTCCTGTGATGTTACGTTTTGCTGCCAGTGGCAGCTCCGGATGTGACGTTTACCTGCCACAAAAATGTGCCACTAAACCACTGGCAGGACAGGAAGTTGCCGTTATCTGCCACTGGCATATGCCGATTAAAAGTGGAATATGCCACTGGAATACGACGATTTTTTAACACAAAGCTGTTTTGGCTACATTTGACGATGGAATAAGAATATATTGGAGGAATGTGTCAACTTAGAGTGAAATATCCCACGGGAATACAATGATTTTACAATACTCAACTATTTTGTCTACATGTGGCTATATAGTGAGAATATGCCACTGGCATATGCCGATTGTAGGTGGAATATGCCAGTGGCATATGACGCCTTAGAGTGGAATATGCCACTCTAATACGGCGATTTTATAACACGAAGCTATTTTGGCTACGTATGACGATATAATAAGACTATGCCAATGACAGATGCCGATTTGGAATGGAATATGCCACTAGAATTCGGCGATTTTATAATACGGACCTATTTTCTAAGAATATACCAGTTGCATATAGTGATTTTAAGTGGAAAATGCCAGTGGAATACAAATATTTTGTCTACATATGGCTACATAATGAGAATATGCCAACTGGCATATCACGATAGTAGGTGGACATATTCCAGTGGCATGTGACTTATTTGTGTCACGATACCTATTTGCGACCGCTAGAGGTCGCGGTGGGACCATGAACTGGCCTCCTCCTCTCACAGATGCCTTAGAGCCACTGTAATAGGACGACTTTATAACACGAAGTTATTTTGGCTACATTTGACGATATAATAAGAATATGCCACTGGAAAATGTCCACTTACCGTGAGATATCCCACGGGAATACAATGATTTTATAATACAGACCTATTTTCTAAGAATTATGCACTGGCATATGCCACTGGAACCTGACAATTTTATAACAGGGAACTATTTTAGTTACAAATGACAATATAATAAGTCTGTACCAATGGCATATGGCGACGTAGAGTGAAATATCCCACGGGAAGATAATGTTTTTATACTACAGACCTATGTTCTAAGAATATACCACTTGCATATGCCACTGGAATACGACAATTTGATAATACTGAGCTATTTTGTCTGCATATGACTCATATAATCTCATATAATGAGAATATGCCAGCGGCATATGCCGACTTTAAGTGGAATATGCCACTGGAATACAATGATTTTACAATACTGAACTGTTTGTCTACATATGGCAATATAGTAAGAATATGCCACTGGCATATGCCGATTGTAGGTGGAATATGCCACTGTCATATGCCATTGTAATTCGACGATTTTATAACACAAAGCTATTTTGGCTACGTATGATCATATAACAAGACTATGCCAAGGACATATGCCGATTTAGAATGGAATATGACACTGAAATTCGATGATTTTATAATACGGACCTATTTTCTAAGAATATACCAGTGGCATATGGCGATTTAAAGTGGAATATGCTGGTGGAATACAATGGTTTTACAATACTGAACTATTTTGTCTACATATGGCTATTTAAAAAGAATATGTCACTGGTATATGCCGATTGTAAGTGGAATATGCCAGTGGCATATGACACCTTAGAGTGGAATATGCCACTGGAATACTACGATTTCATAGCACGGAGCTATTTTGGCAACATTTCATGATATAATAAGAATATGCCACTGAAATATGTCGACTTAGAGTAAAATATTCAACGGGAATAGAATGATTTTATAATACAGACCTGTTTTCTAAGAATATGCCACTGGAATAGGACGATTTTATAACACGGAACTATTTTGGCTGTATATGACGATATAATAAGAATATGCCAGTTACATTTGCCGATTTAGTGTGGTTGCTAAATTCTAGGTGCTTGTATCTGTTATGTTCCAACCAAAGAAATAATAATCAGGATATCAGGATTATAATGCGTTTTATTTATGCTGTAAATAAACACAAACAAAATAACACAAAGGAACAACAATTCTTTTACTATAAAAATTAGAAATAAAATAAATAAATAAATAAATATTCTTAAAAATATTATGTATGACATGGCAATTAAAATTTTATAAATAACAAAAACAGGTTGTGCAATAAAAAGAAATATGTCAATTGATAATTTAAAAAAAAACCTGGAAATTTTTTTAAGACAGGATTTTATCTATGTATGGCTATATAATGAAAATATGCCACTGGCATATGCCGATTGTATGTGGAATTTTAAAAACTGAGACAGGATCCTTTCTGCAGCATAACGAGAGACTCCCTCCTGCTTCTGGACAATCATGATGGTTACCTTAAAAAGAACAGTAATACCA
>JBBPCY010079536.1:0-26594 GCA_037974405.1 Brachyalestes nurse
AAGCCACAAGCTTTTGAAATATTGATGTCAAAATCCAGTATTTTTCAAAAAAAAGTCCGGCGCTTAAAGGGTTAATTTACAACTGTACTTTTGCATGTACTTCTCATATTTCACACTCGGTTTAGTGCCGCACAACACAGGAATCGTCATCTGGGGTGTGGGAACATTGATTGACTAATTTGCTTATTCTGACAAGTAATTTGCACAGCACAGCCCAACTTCTTCTCAAAAGTTGAACCCATGCATCAAGACTCTTCATGGTTTTGGAATTAACTTCCACTGACTTTTAGAGCTGCTAATTCCCTCTAACACGAGCTTCACAACCAATATACAAACAAATAAAAAAATAAAAACCTTTGTCATCTGTTTACTAGTATGAGGGACGTTTTTTATATAGTCTACAAAGCACCCACGTATGTCACTCTTGATAAGAGAGTCTGTCAAATACCATAATATAAATTATCCTTGTCCTTTGAGGGCACTACTGAGGAGCAAAAAAATATGTATATTTTGACATTATTGAAGAAGTTTTAAAATTTTAGCAAGACTAATTTATTACAACAAAAAAAATAGTTTCATTTTTAATTAAAATGATCTCCTTCAGGGTTTAATTACTCTTAAAATACAGGGGAATTAAATTGAAATAGCATAGAGAGTGCAACCAAGAAATCAGAGAATCACTTGCCTTCAGATTTGTTATTACAAGTGAGCTTCTCTTTGTGCCTCTCCTGGTCTTGCCATTTTTAGGTCATCTGCAGACCTTTTGGCAGTTCATGTCCACAACTGGTCAGGTTGACATGCATCTGTTTCTCAGTGCTTTCAAAATTCTGTTTAGCTTGTACAGATAGTTTATGTTTTATGATGTCGTGTGCACTTCTTTGTACATGTCCCAAGTTCTCAGTCTAAGAAACTGAATCAAACCAATTTAAGATGACTAACAAAAACAAGCTGATACAAACAGTCTTGTTTGTAAGCATGCCAGCATAATCTGACTAACCGTAACTGAGCCTAGCTACATCTATTGAGAACATGCAACACACCCCTTAGATCACTGCCACATCAGTCTCTAAATCAAGAACTGAGCTTTGCACTATGGAAACATACAAAAACGAATCGGGGCGGCTGCTAAAGGGGCTAATAGGTCTAGCTGCCTGTGTTTTCAGATTAAAAAGGCATCACTATAATGTAAATGTTTGGCATCCACATCATTGTACTTGATGACTAAAAGTTGATTATTTTGTGGATCTATAGACTTCTGTGGACCTATAAAAAAGTACCATCAATAGGTTGTCAAAAGTATCACCAACAGGTTGTAAATAAATATGAATCTAATTAGTTACAAGCTCTTTGATTAATTAATCAAAATTAATTACAGACATTTTTGCTGTAAACATTTTTTTTGCACTAATTTAATAGTTCTGGCGTCCAGCATACAAGGCATCTCAAAATAAATTCAGCAGCAGAGACCATTTTGCTGGGGAGTTAGTTAGTGGGTCACAGGTAGACTTGCCCTGTTTCTGTCTGAGTGCCTGGTCCAGTGTGGCGGGCCGCTGGCACTGGGATCAGGGGCTGTTCTGGCTCGGACCGCCAGGTTAGCTCCTAAATGCTTTGCACGGAGGTGATGTTTTTGACATGATGTACTCCGATGATACAAAAATTCCTTATTGCATGAATTGCAGAGAATGATACCCATATCAGCTGTTCGATCTGTCTGTTTTTAAACGTAAACTTCCCACCCACTGGGAAAGCAGCGCGTTCTCGTCTGGATCCTTTATTTTTCCAGAGCACCTGTGGCCAGAACCGGACCGGGTTAAAGTCATGTGGTGCGTTTAATCAGCATACATTTTTAACGCGTTATTTTTTCTGTTATTAACGCATTAATTCAACAGCCCTAGCTTTTATACATTATGTAGTGAATCACTTTCCATTTGGCCCCTACAAACCATCATCCATACCGTGTGACCAGTTGTTGGTTACACCACTTGTTTCATTATTTAATTGATGTTGGCATGGGGATCTCAAATGTAATATTGCACTGTATGAGTAATTTATATTATTTTTAGCCCTGACTAGCTCTCACTGCTGATAAAAGCTAGCATTGCAGTATATTTATTTGCTTGTAGATCAGTGGCTAGTAGTTAGGATTTGTAGAGCAGGGATTCCCCCAGGGGATGTGTGATGTACATATATTCATAAAGCATTCTGGTTATTGTAGTGAGAGAACACTGAAGGATAAAACGTGGCAAATTATGCAAAACTGTGAATTCTGTCAGACTGATAAATCTGAGCAGGGAAACGCTGTGCCACAGTAGTCTCTAAATCATACTCCTGCAATGCATAGCTAATTGCCATATTAATGTGACAATTAACTGTGCATTGCAGTGATCATCACAGTGAGGCAGCCATTGCAGATCTAACAAACATATTCATTTAGTTTCTTTACTCTATATTAGCCGTTAGCTATCATTTAACCTGTTAGCCAGCTCATGTTAACTTGGTGGTCCATGAAAGCAGTGCAACAGTCAAAGATGATTCAAATTATGGTTTTAAGAAACTTGAAGTACAAACTTTATAGTGGTGGTGATGGGAACCAGGCAAGGCCAACAATGCGAAGAAAGGGATTTTATTTACTGTACCATCACATCTTCTGAGATTTTAGATGAAATGTTAACAATGTAAAAAAATATCTTTGGAAAATATTGTGTACACTTCTTGGTTAATAATGTGTTTTAAAAATTCATTTTGGCCAAAAGCAAACTAAGCATTTTAGGTAGCATCTTTTTAATAGTTTCTCAAATAACTATGAATGGCTTTATTTATATATAGATTTTTTCAAGTAACTACAATATAGAATCATCATTCACACAAGCCTGCACATGTGTCTTCCTCCTTTTTCCCATCCACATTCTGAAGTGGACAATATAATATACCAGATTAAAACTACAGTATTCATGCAGTTATTTAGGAATGCTGTGCTTCAAGCCCTTCTTTTTATGACTCTGCATAAACTTATAGACCTCAGCAATTACGGCATTTACAGCATGTTAGTTTTGGTGTCATGAAGCTGTCATCAGACATGTTAGCTGAGATTTTCACTGTTTCAGTCTATCTCAAACAGCCTGGTCAGTATATTTTAGGTTTACTAAGACCCTGACATTGAACCACTGAATCAGTGAAGGCCGTAATATTGGATGGGCTAGTAATTGTGACAAGGTGACAAAATAGTCACTGTGTCAGGGTGTCCGTGGGGTTTTAAAAAGTATTAAAATATGATCAATCAAAATTGTCAAAATTAAGGCCATTCAAAGTGTTAAATTTGGTTTTAGAGGTATTATTTAAAAAAAAAAAAAAAGGTATTATTTTTTTGGACTATGAGGTTTTCTATTTTGAGTGAAATTATATCTGCTAAAAGTCACTGGTGGTCTAGTGGTTAGGATTCGGCGCTCTCACCGCCGCGGCCCGGGTTCGATTCCCGGTCAGGGAAACACCGTTTGGAGGTGGGGTGTTTCATGGTCAACGGCAAGTGGTGTGATGCCAGGAGTGTTTCTACTCTCTCCAGCGGCTGCTCGCCTCATTTGGAACACCTGAGCATTAAATGTCGCCCCTTTTATCTGCCTCGCGAGCTCACCACAGCAGTCTACATCCCACCAGATGTGAACACAGGTATGGCTCTCTCTGAACTACTTGATGTGCTGAGTGCATTTCAAAACAAAGATCCAGGCACAGCCCTCATTGTGACAGGAGATTTTAATAAAGCAAACCTGAGACAAGTCATGCTGAACTTTTACCAACACGTTACGTGTCCGACGAGGGGAGCTAGAAGTTTAGACCATTGCTACATGCCATACAAGCAGGGCTACAAAGCTCTTTCACACCCAGCTTTTGGCAAATCAGACCACAGCACCATCTTTCTCATTCCCCAGTACAAACAGAACATACGTAGGGAAGAGGTGGTCACGAGGGAGGTGAAATGCTGGTCTGGCCAATCAGAAGCTACGCTACAGGACGCGCTCGATGATGTAGACTGGGACACGCTCCAGTCATGTGTGAACGACGAGTTTACGGATGTAGCAGTTAGCTTCGTTAGCATGCTAGTGGAGGAGATAATCCCCACAGTTAAAATCAGGACTTTCCCGAATCAGAAGCCGTGGGTGGACAGATCGATCTGTGCAGCAGTGGACCGGGAGCAAGGACCGCTACATACCACGTGGGTCTCGCCACCGGCGACATGAGCGTCTACAAAGCGGCGTCATATGGCGTTCGCCGCGCGGTGAGAGATGCCAAACAACGGTACCGGAAGTGTCTGGAGTCTCACTTTCACCGGGGAGACACACGGAGCATGTGCCAGGGTCTGCATACCATCACAGACTACAAAGCCAAGGACACCGCAACGATCAACTTTGACTCTGCATTCGCCAACGAGCTGAATGAGTTCTTTGCGCTAACTGCAGCCTCACAACGGACGGCGGTGACGTCATCAGCAGAAAACGCGCATGCAGCGTAGCGGAGCATGAGGTCCGAGCGGCGCTGAAGAGAGTGAACACTAGGAAAGCGACTGGACCAGATGGGATCACCGGCTGTCTGCTGAGCTGCTGTGCTGACCAGCTAGCAGGTGTGTTCAATTCAATCTTCAACGAGTCCCTGGCAAAGTCTGTGGGCCCCAAGTGCTTCAAAAGATCCACCGTCGTTCTTGTGACCAAGAACAGCAAGCCCTCAAGTCTGAATGACTACCGACCAGTTGCACTGTCTTCAGAGGTAATGAAGGTGTTTGAGAGGCTGATGAAGAACATCGTCTCTTCCTCCATCCCAAACACCACAGACCCACTTTAGTTCGCCTACCGACCCAACAGATCCACAGAGGACGCTGTTTCCCACGTCCTGCACACCACTCTCAGCCACGTGGACAAGAAACAGGGTAACTACGTGAGATTGCTGTTCATAGACTACAATTCAGCGTTCAACACAATAGTGCCTGGTGGACTGTACACAAAGCTGAGGGACCTAGGACTTAACAGCCGTGTGTGTGCATGGGTGCTGGACTTTCTCACGGGTAGATCTCAAGTGGTGAGGGTGGGTAGGTGTGTCTCGGATAGCCTCACCACCAATATTGGAGTACCACAGGGGTGTGTACTCTCGCCACTGCTGTACTCCCTCTACACCTCTGACTGTGTGGCCACTCATAGTTCTAACTCCATTGTGAAGTTTGCTGATGATACAGTGGTGTTGGGCCTCATCTCCAACAACGATGAGACGGCCTACATGGACGAGGTGAAGAACCTGGCTTCATGGTGTCAGGACAACCACCTCCACCTGAACGTCACCAAGACCAAAGGGGCTGGTGGTGGTGGACTTCAGGAGGAGACAGCAGCGAGACCACGAGCCCCTCATCATCAATGGAGCTAAAGTGGAGAGGGTGCTGTCCTTTAAGTATCTCGGTGTCCACATCTCTTCAGATCTGGCATGGACTGCCCACATTCAGGTCCAGTCCAAAAAGGCTAGGCAGCACCTGTACCACTTGCGACAACTGAGGAAGTTCGGGGTCTCTTCAGTGATCCTCAGGACTTTCTATTCAGGTGCTGTGGAGAGCATCCTCACACAGAACATCTATATATTTGCCTTAACCAGGGCTGTTGGGAAAGGGTCAAGAGCACACATAACAGTGGCCTGAACCTCCTTCACACAGACCTGAGGAAAGGAGCAAAAGGGGGAAGGGTTCCCTAACAGTGCACTGGCACCTGTGGTGAGTGTAGTAAGGGGAGTGGCAAGTGAATATCGGATTGTCAGGATCAGTTTGTGGTACAGTTTGTGGTGCTTCTAGTAAGCTAGCTCGTGCACTAGCAGGTCCAAAGCTAAACAGCATCTCTCAGGTGCTTGACCAGCTGCCTTTAGTTTCCTTAGCGCTGGTGTATACCATGGGGCTGAGCGCAAAAAGGCAACTGTCCTCACTTTGACTGGAGTGTGGCAGTCCAAGATGGTGGAGAGGGTGGAGTTGTAGAAATCAACTGTATTGGTGGAGATTGAAGAATGTGGTCATTAAGATCAGCTGAAAGAAGTTCAGGATTAATTGTGTTTAGATTTCGAAAAGAAATCTGCTGCTTTGGTTTCATGGGACTGTTTTAGAAGGGAATCTCAATGTAAATGACTTTGTGATCTGAGACACACAGGTCATACACAAAGAGAAGACATAGAGATAGAGAGTTTGTGATGACCAGGGTGTGTCCTCGAGAGTGTGCTGGAGGTTTGACATGTTGTTCCAAGTCCAGCAGTTGAAGGAATTCAGCAGTTTGATCATTGGTGGGAATATCAACATGAATGTTGAGAACCCTCAAGTTTGAGTAGATTGGATGAGGTGGTACAGAACATTGACAGGTTCTCAGACATCTCAGAGAGAAAGGAGAGACAATATTTAGGGGGTCTGTAGATAAGGAATACTGTCATTGAGTGCGGTGGTTTTGAGGAGAAGGCCAAGCACTCAAAGGAGAACAGCACAGGCAGAGGCACAGGACAGAGGCCCAAATGATCCTTAAAAATGACGGCTAAGTCACCACCACAACCGTGCTCTCTAAAGATATTAATATGCAGGCGGACAGGCCTCGTTGAGGGCAGAGAAACTATTTGGCTGATGCCAGGTCTCTGTAAGGCACATGATATCCAAATCCTTGTCCTGGATGTGCCCCTGAATGAGACATGCTTTATTACCCAAGGATTGGACATTAAAAAGTCTGACTTTAAGATGAGGTGCTGCCATATGTCTTTTAAAAGGCCTGAGAAAATTAAAATCCACTCAACATTTTACTTCCTGCATCCGAAGAGCCACAGGAGCCACTGCAGTGCTATCCGGACTACAAATCCCAAAGGCCGCAGTGTTCTGATGATGTAATCGCTGTGCGCCGGGGCATCCAGCTGACCAGATGACCGGCACGGAGGATCCTGTCCGATGGAGCATAAACTTTCTCCGGGAGCTTCGGTTGTTGAGGCTCAGGAGATCTGCAGCGAAATAGCTTAGCATCGCGCTAGCTGAGGAGGAAGGTACGACATCACACAATGGCACCTGGATGCTGGAATATCACATATGGGATCCTGAGCGGAGAAACAGCATCCGAAGCCACAAGGATGTTTCAGGGCAAAGTACAGGGGGACTGAAAAGTCCAGGGGGATTGGAGCATTAAGTATTTTAAAGTTGTTCATTCTAATTCTGTCAAAGAAGCGCCAGCGTCCTCTCAGTGGTGTTTGCCATGAGAAAAAATATCAAAAAAAAAATAGCGAACTAAAAATAATAATAAAATATATAGACTGTACAATACAACATTACATTTAATATTTACATTAAATCATAAAACTTTACAAATTACCAAAATATGGCATCAGTCTCACCTGCGTCCCCATAACCTAGCAATGGAGAAAATATACAGAAGTTTAAGGTAACCTTCAGCACAAATTGGGGCCTGAGAAACCCAGGCGATGATGGCCTGTTGGCAAGAGGATCCCGAGATTAATTTATTATTTTATAAATTATGTGATATGGTTAGGTACCTTAGCCACATTATATCCAAAATTGACTACCACTCCCACCTGAGAGCCAAGATGGTGCCATTCTCAAGCAACAGTGTTTTTTTGTGTTTAATTCTAATTTTCTTTTATTTTACTAGCAACACGCTATGTCTTTTTGTATACATCGCCAAACCTTACTGGAGCTGCACTTTCTTACCGTTTCCTGGAGTTCAAGTTTTGGAACACAGATCCTCCGTTTACATCACCCCCATTCATCTCATCAAAGACGCCTTTGTCCTGGGTCCCTGGAACCCACAAACGCCGGCGGAGGCAGAAGATCCGGCGCCACCGCTCCCCAGCATATTACTGGCTAATGTGCAGTCTCTAGAGAACAAGCTTTGCAAACTTTGGGCACGGATCTCATTCCAGCGAGAGACACGAGACTGCTGTGTGATCTGCCTTACAGAAATCTGGCTTTCGGACAAGATACTGGACTCCGCTATTCAGCTCCCGGTGTTCTCCGTGCACCGTGCGGACAGCTTGCGGGAGCTAACTGGGAAAAGCAGAGGCGTGGCGTGTGCTTCATTATCAACAACTCTTGGTGTGATTATGCAAACGAGCACCCAATAAAGTCCTTTTGCTCACCGGACCTGGAGCCTTTACAATTCGCATAGCGCCATAACAGGTCCACTGATGATGCCATAAACCTGACACTACACATTGCCCTCTCCTACCTGGAGAAGAGAGATACATATGTGAGAATGCTGTTTGTAGATTACAGCTCAGCATTCAATACCATTGTTCCCTCGCGACTGGACAAGAAACTACAAGAACTAGGATTGAGCAACTCTCTCTGCAGCTGGATCCTCAATTTCCTGTCCAACAGATGCCAGATGGTCAGATTGGGCAGCATCACCTCATCCTCCATCACAATGAACACTGGCGCTCCAAAGGGGTGTGTACTGAGCCCTTTCCTGTACTCACTCTACACCTACGACTGCACGGCCACTAACAGAATTGTGAAGTTCGCCGACGACACAACAGTGGTGGGTCTCATCACTAATGGTGACAAGACGGCATACAGAGAGGAGGTCACTGCCCTGACACACTGGTGCCAGAAGAACCATCTGACCCTCAATGTAGCTAAGACCAGAGCCCCCGCATCCTAGAATTTCACTCATATGTACTGTACCAGTAATGTGAGGTGACAATCAAAGTGATTTGATTTGATTTGAGCCAGTATCCAGTTTATAACCAATTCAACATCTTGCTTTCTCAAATCAGGCTTCAGGACCCTCACCAGTCCGGGTTCAAGGCCACACACTCTACTGAAACTGCACTACTAGCCATCTCTAAAGAACTGCATGCAGCCAGATCAGCCAACCTGTCTTCAGCCCTGACTCTTCTTGACCTTTCTGCAATCATCAGATCCTCCTGGCTAAACTCTCCAATGGGATTTCAGGCACAGCCTGGCAATGGTTTGCATCCTACCACAATGGCCGTAAATACCAGGTGGCATGGGAAGGATCCCAGTCTGCCCCATGAAGATTGTCCACTGATGTTCCACAGGGTTCAGTCCTCAGACTGCTTCTCTTTTCTTTATACACAGGTTCTCTTGTAGTATGTAGTAGGGATGTAGTAGCGTCACATGGCTTTTCCTACCACTTTTATGCAGATGCCATTCAACCATTCTCTGTTTTCTCTTCAGTGACAATCAGGTATCGACCTGCATCTTGGACAATACCTGGGCAAATACCTGGGTGTCATACTAGATAAAGAACTGTCATTTTTGTCGCATGTTGACCACCTCTACAGGACTTGCAGATACCTTCTTACAATATTAGAAGCCAAGCAGTTACTTTTCCAGTCTAAACAGGACTAATGCAACTCTGCTGGCTGGACTCCCGCTAAAGGTGACAAGATCATTTGATTCAGAATGAAGCTGAGAGACTAGTCTTTAATGTCCGAAATTTTCACACACCATGCCTCTACTACGGAACCTGCGCTGGCTCCCCATGGCTGCTTGTTTTAGGTTCAAAGCCTTAACTCTTGCCTTCAAGGCCAAGAATGGACTTGCACCTCCTTGCTTGTCAGCACTTATCAAGCAGTGTGTGACTTCTCATCCTCTCAGAGCATCTAGCATTGCTCGTCTTGAACCTCTGCTGCTCAAGAGAAGAAGAAGACATGCATCAAGACTCTTTTCAGTTCTGGACCCCCAGTGGTGGAACAAATTCCCTCAGGCAATCAGATCTGCTGAGTCCGTCACTGTCTTCAAGCATCACCTAAAGACCCACCACTTCTAGGAGCACCTAGGAGACTAACTAGTCCTCACACTTATTGCTTGCATATAAATGAAAACAATATCTCTTCTTATAAATGAATAAAATATCTCTTCTCTTATGTCTAGGTAATTTGCTAACTTTGCAATAACCTCTAACCTTTTCTCCTTTTCTCTTCTTTGCTAACATGTGCAAAACAGTTGGCAGTAACTTGGTTAATAACAGAAGCTGATTTGAGTTTAGCAGGTATGAAGAACAGATGTGGACTACTTAAAGCACTGATGTACATTGCTCTGCATGAATAGAAAGCAATATTTCAAACTCAAATTCAACTTGAAATTGAAACATTTTTTTAGTATTTGTCACAACATTACATGAAGAGTCACATGACATTCAAAAGCATGGTATGTTTTATTTGGTTGGATGAAGAAACAAGGATATTTTAAGAGAAGATGAAATATCTGAAATTTTAGATTAACTGCGTTTGTTAGTAATAAAAAAATGTAATTATATTTTTAAATCCATTTGAGATTTTTATACGGAAGTTTTGTATCCTCAGGACTTCTGTAGAATAATTACAGACAATGACCTCCCAGAAATCCCTTATATGTGGACACTGCCAGGTATGAGGGGGTTGCCTTTCCATTACTGCGTGCATCACATGACTATGTTATCTTTGACTGCACACTGCGCCAAAATTGATGCTCCTCATCTTGCACGTCTGTCACCTTGTTAAACTGGAATGACTATCACAGGAGATGCTGACAAAAGAGATGCTGACTGACTTCAGGAGGACATCGTTGAACATTCCCTGCTGCTCATCGAAGGTTCCGCTGTGGAGAGGGTCAGCAGCAACAAGTTTTCCTCACCACCTTCTAAAAGGAACTGTTCGTTTGGGAACTGCAAAGTACATGAGCAGAAGTCCCGACAACCCATAGTGAAGACAGCTGAGAAGATCATCGCCATCTCCCTCCCCTAAATCGAAGACAACGTTGTCTGTGCAGGCAACTCCCCCTATCGCATATGCTGTTTGACCCCCTGCCATCAGGCAGAAGGTTCTGCCGCATCAGGACAAACACAGCCAGTTTCTGCAACAGCTTCTTCTCACAGGCTGTCAGACTCCTGAACTCTCTATCGCCTCCCAACTCCAGATCCTCTTAAACCCCATCCTGTGCCCTCTGCCCCCTCCCTCCAGACATTACACATAAATATGTACTGCCATTTTGTAACTTGTACTCTGCAATGGACATTAGCATTGTTTGCACTGAACCTTTTTGCGTTCATATGCTGAATATAAATACAGTAGTCTTCTTGCACATCCTTTGCACTGCACTATACTATGAGTATATACTATGAGGACTCCATGAGTCCTACCAACACCCATCACCCCAGCTCAAACAACTACCCTGCAGTCAAGCCCCATTCACACACACCTCCCAACACACCCCCTGCAATCTCCGGAATTCTAACCATGCCCCCAGTCACACCTCCCTTGCACACACATGAAACCAATCTTCCGGTTCAGTATTTAAACACGAACTTTTCTCACTCACCTCGTTCCCTCATAAACTCTTCTCCCTTGCTCCCTGGATTATTTTGTACCTTGTTTTCACATGGATTACCGTTTCTTGACCTCTTGTTATGGACATGGCTATTTTGTTATGAACTCTGCCTGTTTTTGGATTATGATTATGCCTATTGTCTTGTGTGTCTCTGGTCATCATTTTGTGTTAAATCTCCTCACCTTTCTTCAATTATTCTGCTGCCTTGTGAACTGTATACAGACTTTTATTTATTATCAAATAGCCATCAGTGTATAATCATACAGAGTGAGAGAGGATTAAGGAGGATCAGTGACAAAGAAGTGAGGGACAGACAATTAGATAAAGAGATGGCAAATGAGAGTAAGATAGTACAGAAAGGTAAAGACCGAGAGAATGGAACTGAGAGAAAGAGAGTCATGAAATAAGTATGTGATATCTGTCACTTCCAATTTGACTACATGTCATAGGCTCCAAGAGTGGCAGCTATGCACTCTACAGGGACACATGTCAATCAAACACCCACACTCTTAAAGTATCAGGATGGCCGTGCATGCAGACACATACAAGAGGACCCCAGCTCAAAGCCTTTTATTTCATTTAATCAATATCTTGATACTGTCAGAAGGAGGCCTGACACAATAGAGAGAGAGAGGGAGGGAGAGAGAGAGAGAGAGAGAGAGAGAGAGAGAATAAAGAAAATGGAAAGACAGGTACAGAGTTAAAGGGGGAGATGGGAGAAAAACAAATGAGAGAAATGGGATAGAGAAACATAGAGAGAGACAGATAAAAAAAGATTAAAAAAAAGGGAGAGAGTGTGAGAGAGAGTGTGTGAGTGTGAGAAAGAGTGGGTGAGTGAGGGAGAGAGAGAGGGGGGGGGCAGAAATTAGAAACTGCTCAGAGGCCATGCGCTGACATGCCCCTCAGGTGCAGGACCAGCAATGAAAAGCACTCACACTGTCAGCAGAGCCACACATGCTCTCTAACATCATTCACTTCATTTAAGGGATAGCAGAGGAGTTTTGATGAAAACAAATACAAGCACCGTGTTCTCTTCTACCTGAGTCAATAGTACCATTGTGTAGCATTTTCTCTCTGACAGGGGAAAGGTGCATGAAGCTCAAGATGATGAAGAAGGTGCAGTATGTGTCTATATCCTCTATTCATGTCCCTCCCTGCCAGTATAAGTATGGCTCAATTAAGCAAATGTGGCAGTATACCATGACGAGTGCTTCAGTGCCTCCCTTTGGCTCTGGATGATCATTCTTTGTTGTCTGTGAGCCAGCACCAATTTCCATATCAAATTAAAACAAAGCCATAAAAAGTAAATTGGCTACGTCACATTAACGCCGGCAGGCTGTATGCGGAACTGCTCTTACACTGCCCTAATGAGATCCAGTGCATGTTACAGCACTGATTAGCATCGCAGTCAAGCCCAGTCATGACAAGAAAACAAGTCTGCACATATGGCAATTTTGAATTTATATGAACACTACACATATACATAGTTTTTACATGGAATCCTGGGGGTAATTTGCTATTTTACATGCACTTTATTTCCACCTGGATAAGCCATGTCAGGGAACAATTTGCATGTAAAAGATTCTGCTAAATCTAACCCTAAAACTAATCCTAAAACTAACCCTAACCCTGAAACTGGTGACAACTTTATTTCATTTCAAGTGTATCTCAAAGAAACTTAAGGATGTCAAATATCACATTTGCATGACCTCGAATTTACTAAGAAAGACATTCCTCCCCAGGAGGCACCACACAAACATGCTTAAAAGTCAGATATATAAAAAAATTAAAGCCACAAGAATTGTGACATCAGTGCTAATTACTTAATGGCCAAAGTAACAATAATTGCAACATTGTGCAAACAGTCAATTAAAAGTAAAGGTAAAGCAATTTTTAAATATGCACAGCTAACTCACGTTTATGATAGGGTTGTTATATATATTGCGATAAATGTGGTACGATATATCGCGATACAAAAATGTCATGACATGTATCGTCGAGTTTTGGTGATACATTTAGGATATGAGGGCAGTTTAACCCTTTAAGCACCAGGGTGTTTTTTTTTACCTGGATTTTGACATCAATATTTCAAAAGCTTGTGGCTTAAAGGAAGTTAAAGATAGAGACTTACTGTAAATTAGAAAAATATTGGGCATGACCCAAAGTTTATGTGGAGTATAAATGCACTTATATTATTTGCATATTATGACATCATTATAACGTTTATACACTAACAGGCTCAAATAAACCCAGCCACCATTATCATCGCTATTTCCAGCCCTATTGAGATCCAGATCACACCTGCTGCCTCTCCTACGTCTCCCAGCTCAGAAAATAACATTGTTGTTGTTTTGAATACAGAAGGTTATTTATTAAACCTTGAAATGATGTGTATTGTATGTACAACAAAGAAAGTTATTGAAATTTGTTCATGTTTTTAAATAAATCTGTTTCAATTTTAAATTTTGTTCAAAAATATCGCGATACATATTGTATCGTGAACCCAATATCGAGATTAGTGACCTGGGCATATCGTTACACCCCTAGTTTATGACATTCATAATTAACAAATAAGATACATGCTCCAGTATTTGTCCAAGCAGCCTTGGCTTCCTGATCTGAACTAATGATATTCTAAAATAATAAAAGTTGGTACTGAGGTGGTGAAAGTTAGACTCACCTTATACTTGGCACTGTCCTGTAGGGCCTCTCCCTCCCGTAGCCAGCTGACTGAAGGCTTGGGGTTCCCAAAGGCAGTGCAGCTCAGAGTGATGCTGCCCCCTTCTTTGGCCTCCACATACTGAGGCGGTGTGTCCGTGAAGGTGGGAGGAGCTGCAATACATATTAAAGGCCTTAAGAGATCGATGTTTTACACAATTTATCACCACAGACAAATCACTAAAATGGTATGTGATAATCCACACTAGGGGTGGAAATCGAAACCCCGTTCTGATTTAGAACCGGTATTAATTTTGTGAAGCACCAGAATCGTTTACCTCTAATGATTCTTTCGGACTTTTTCCTGTGTCGCACGATGACATCATAATCAAGGGTTATTTTAACTACAATGGCACTTATCAATACTAATTTATTTTTATAATTATATTTTCATATTTGGACCATATTATTTATTGTTTAAAGGAAGATAAGTGCATAATTTATTGTTCATGTGTTCATATTTACCATGTAAAGGACAAGATTGAGTTCTGACATTTAATAAAACGGCTGCTTTCGAAGCTAGAAAATTGGCCTATGACTACCTTTTTTTAATGTAAATATGTAGCTAACCAGGTCTTATTAACTGTCCACAAAATTATGATCAGTAAAAAAAATATATATTTTATACTGTTGTTTCCTTCTCAGCCTTGACTTTAGCGGGGGGAAGGGGTATAGGTTGACAACTCTGCAGAGGGCTTTTGAAAGGACTTAGGAGTCATGTGACAAGACCAGGAAACTTTAATCCCTGTATCCCATCCCTTGATAGTATCGAGATGATCAATGTTTTTCACTTCTCCTGTCATTGGTTTAAATTCTGTGGCTGATTGACGTATTATTGGCAAAATCATATGTTTTATACCATCACAATTACTCTGAGTTTCTCTTTAGAATTTCTACATCACTGCAGCACATTTGGCGTCACGTACGTTTAATTCCTTCCTACGTCAGACCGAACAACCAAGGGCTGATTACCTCAGGACGAATCTACCTGATCCTGAACCTCAACCTTCTGAAAAGGGGACTTGGCGTTCGAGTCCACGGGGTCGCCACCGCTGGAATCGTGAACCTTGCAATAAAAAAAGATGACACTCAAGGTCAGTAGAGAATATATCTTGATCAGGGACTAATAATTTCCATTGTTTTACTAAATGTTTTTCTCGGACAGTGACGAAGGGTGTGGCCCTAGGTTGAGGTCGTGGGCCGGGATCGCCTGGCGTTCCGACGAGCGGCAGGTTATAAGGGTTCCCGCACGAACCTCCCTGAAGGCCGGGTCTGAGGCCGCGGGCCGAGGAAACACCTGAGATCATGGTTGTGACAGGTATTAAGATATCCCGCGCGGAAACCTCCAGTTAGGGAACGGCCGTCCCGTGAGACTTGGGATGTAAAATGTTCCATTCTGCGGGGGACGCCTCGAGAATTAAATAGAGAGCTCTCCACGTAGGTCGTGGTTGGCCTGATGTTAAAATGGGATCACATTCCTCAAAGTCTGAGAAATCTGTGAATCTTACCGGTACTAAATTGACTCTCATGAAGGATCATTATGGGGAGTAGTCAGTAAATTCAAAGTTTCTGAATAAGAAGGCAGGGAAAGAGAATTAGGAATTCATTTTAATTACTGTTAATTTATTTAACTGCTGCTAAATAACTGTACAATCATGTTGTAACTGTACAATTACACATTATCTTAGACATTGCAACCCCCCCCGCCCCAACTTCCCTGAGAGAAAGTCTACCACTCGCGTCAGCGCAAGGCACAGTTCAGAGGTGCAGCAAGATGACTGGTCGAGGCAGGGGAGGACACAGGGGTAGAGGGAAAGGAAGAGGACGAGAGGGATGGAATCCAGGCTGGAAAACCAGGAGGCTGCTAAAGTTGTGGCAAAGAGGGACAGTGGTATCGGAAATGCCCATTTCCCAGACAGGCCTGCGACGAGTGTGGTGAAGAGGGCCATTGGCATCACAAGTGTTCAGAACAAGAAAAAAGGAGTGGCTGAGGGACACTGTTTCTAATTGAGGGCCTGGAAAGGGCCCTGCGGAAATACAAACAGACCAAAGCATGCAAGGTTGAAAGAAGCGGAACATGATATATGGCCAGCACACTTACAATTCACACACACTTAGGCAGCTTTAGGTGAAAGAAAAATAATATTTGACATAAGATATTCAGTTGAAGTTAGAACAAGTTATCACAGTTTTCTGCATGAATACGTGTATATGACGGGGTGAGTAGTTTCCACATGCCAGCTTATTACCAGAGATGAATTAATAGTGAAATTTTACAGTGAATGATCATAACATTACTTGTGATCCAATCTTATAATATTACAAGGAACAGTGTGTGAGTATCTGGGTTTTTGTTTGACATGTAGTGAACAAACTTAAAGAAGAACTTATAAGAAGTCCAGGGAAAGTTGGAATCAAAGTGTATTAAGCAAAATGCATTTTCTTCTTGGGCTTTGTGTGAAACAGAACTTAGAGAGCATCTGCGGGCGGGGTGGCCAACCGTTTGCAGATGAAAGTAGTACTCCACTAGCCCGGGGAGAAACTGCACAGTTACCAGTATGAATGAAATATTGTTTTGTGTGAGGAAGAGGAGAGTACAATTACTTTACTCACTGCTTCCCTGTGTAAGGCAGTGATGGGGATAACTCCTGTGTTTAATGCCAGGCTGAAGGCTGGAGTTATATTACCCTGTCCTGACACTCTTTACTTTTTTGTCTTGAATCTCCTTTTCGAACTTTGTTCTTCATCTTGAAATCCGTTAAAACACAGCCCAGGAACCCTGAAATCTTAGAGATTCGTACAATACCTGAATAAATTATGAGTGAAATACTGTTTGATGTAGTACAGTTTTCTGTGTTTGATTTGGTGAATGCATTTTTTTAACAATAAGAACTGAGTGTGTTTAAACTCTAGAATATAGTGAGAGTCATTCTTTCAGAATTTCCAGGGTTTCTTCTAACATTTTACATGACCTATGTGTAAAGTGATGGGCATGTGAAGAACTTTTTTCTCTCTCTCTGTATGTGTTGTTAAAATATGCTGATGATGCTTTAGTGTGTGCACCATCTTGAGCACTGTGTCAGCAGGGCACAATGCAGCTCCTTACTTTTTTGGTTATTAAGTTTCTAATTCTAATGTGCAATTTGTTGTTTTATTGTTGCTATTATTGTTGCTGGTGTTGTTTTTTCACGTGAAGTAGAGGAGAGTAAATTGGTGTGGATGGTTTGAGTATAGGTTTCATTTGTATAGTATAATGCTGGAGATGCAGGAGAAGGAGCAAAAGAAAGGAGGGCTTTGTGTATGTCCTTGCAGAAGGAAATAGCAGATGCAGATCGTAAAGACAGGTAGGGAGTGAAGGCTTGAAATTATTGAAGTTTCCTTTATGTATTATAATAGATTGCTGAGTTAAAAGTAAATAAAAATAAATAAATAAATAATAAATAAATAAGTAAAATTATTAAAAATAGTATATAATTCTGCTACTGGGCCCTGCAAATGCTTACAGCCACAGCAGCGCAACGGCTGTGCTCCTGCTGCTTTTAATTGATATCACTGTTTTACTTGTGGATGTGCAATGAAGAAAAGCTTTGCTACATGTGTACTAATCCAGGGTTTGTCAGTTTCTTCCCATATTTATGAGTTAAGATTACACACGGGAATCCCATGTGTTAAAAGTGGAGATGTCATTAATATTACCCACCAAAAGATGCTGTCATAGTGTTTTAAATAATATGTTGGAGAAACAGACAAATAAAGAAAACTAACCAAAATATGGGTACCCATGTAGGGTGATTATTCTTTGCAGTCCTACATTTACAACCAGTATCAATAAGTGAAATAAGTACATGCCAGAGCGCAGTGTTAACAGTAGCTGAAAACAATACGTATGGGTGCAATCCATTTGTAGTAGTAAATACTAATCAAGAGACATCCTTGGATGAACTTAAACAGACATATGAAATTCTTGGAATAATCACTAATGATCCAGTAGCAGATCATCTGAGAGGAACAAGGTGGGTGCAAGCAGAGCTTACACATGAACATGCGTGCACAAAAGACATTATTATAGAGTCATTTAGAACTGTGTGGACGGGGCCATTACTGACAGATAGAGATAGAATACAAGTGTCCCGGAGCTCCAGTGAGGTGGGAGGAATGCGAGAGGGCAGTGCCTGCACTCCAAGCACCAATAACTGTCAAGAAGAGTAAAAGGTCACTTGTTGTCATGTTTAGATATTTGGCCCCAGTCAACCCAATCTGTATAATATTTGGCCATACCAGGCACTGTAAGCGGTGCTTTCCAGCGGGCGAGGCAGACCGCCTGCTGCCGGCGCAACCACAAAACCCTAGATATGTTGCTTTCAGTTTCCGTTTTAGCATTGCACGCACAGGCGCTGCAAGAGACATTTACTTCCTTTAATGTGTCATACAATTGGATTTTGTGGGGCATTTAAGTATGAACACCGTGAAAGTTGGAACATGTTAGGGTTGATTATTGTTTGTCAATAGGAAATGGTTCAGGCTATTATTTATGGGAAAAATAAGAATGTAAAGTTTTGGGTTAGAAATGTCTCAGGAAATTAATGGCACACACATTCACATAATTCAAGAGCATCAGCAAAATTACACGTAGTGGAGGAATACTTTTCTGAGCTTTTAGAGCTCTTTCTTGAAGTGCAGTTATGTATATCACATATGATTCAAAGTTCAGCGAGGAGTTAGCTCACTTTGCACTCTCGCTGACCCCACATACTTCCTCTTTCATGACTGCTGATATCTGATAGACCTAGGTCCTGAATATGATGCATTGTTTTACCCTGGAGTGGTTGAGCAGGATAAGGATAATATTTATTAAACATACATGTGTGTTTATGAAGTTTATATTTGAAGGGGTAACTAGGATGTAAATGGAAACAATAAACATATGGTTGTTCAAAATAACAAAAAGGAGGGACATTGAGAAATTAGGTATTTACCCCTTATGGGTATTTACTAATGTTACGTCCCCTAGCGGCCACAAGGGGCTGCTGTTGAGTTTTGGGTGTATTCATGTTTCAGTTTGGGGTTGTCACTTTTCTGTTGGGATCTTGGGATTAATAATCAGGTTCAGGTGTGTTTAGTTTAGGTTAAGTGCTTGTGTTTGGTTACTGGTTCTTTTGGGTTTTGTGTTTTGTATTTAACAGGTTTTGTTTCAGTTGATGTTTGCAGGTTCACCAACACACTAGGTCTTGGGGTGGTTTAAGAGTATCTTAGAGAAAACGTATCAGGCCCTCGAGCCAGTGTTCTGTTAAAGAAAAATAAAACAAAGAGAGCAAGATGGAAACTTGTTTGTGTGTCTCCTGCTTCGTCGCCGTAGACCCAGACATGACAGATGAACCCGGCACAACAAAGAGGCATAGAAGGAGGTGGGATGAACCCCTGGAACCCTACGGGGTCCTGGATGACTGGGTCTGGGATGGGGTTGACTGGGTCCCACCTCCGAGTGACGCCCTAACCAGAGGCACAGCAGTCTCAGCCACGGGTCTGTGGGAACCCGTGGTCAGCTGGGTGAGTGAGACAAGCTGGTCCCGGCAGAGAGAGGAACCGAACAGAGCGAGTTGGTATACTCCTCAGGAATTGCTGGGGTATGTCAGCTCGGAGGACGAAGGGGTTGTTTACGGCTGGAGTGGCCGACCGGGGATAAACCGATCGTGTTGTCCCCGGAGGTTTTGGAGGACCTCTTCGTCTCCCAGCGGGCTAAGAAGCCGCAGAGGCGAGGGGGGCCGAAGAGCCTCCGGGTTCGCGCCTCCGATCGGCTGGTCCAGCCACCCCAGCTGTCCTCCCGGGCGCTACCCCAGGCACTCATACCTGACTCGCAAGGCGAGTCTCAAACCGGTTCAGTGGGTCCCATTTGCACCGTGTGCAGCCCCGCAGACCCGTGGTGCCACCAAAATGGCGGCTCCCACAGAGCAGAAAGAAGCCGCGCCTTCACATCTACAAGCCCCAATCGCCGCTCCTAGGCGGCTAAAAGCTCCCGACGACACAACGCTGCTCGCCAGCCTCGAGCAGCCACGACTCGCCAGCCTCAAAGAGACGACGCCACTCGTCAGCCTCGATGAGACACACCGGGGCTGCAAGGCGACGCTCCCGGGCTGCGAGGCAACGTTCCCGAATTGCGAGTCGACGCTCCCGAGCTACGAGGCGACACTCCCCAGCTGCAAGGCGACGCTCCCCAGCTGTGAGGCGACGCTCCCGAGCTGCGAGGTAACACTCCCAGACTGCAAGACACCACTCCCGAGCTGCGAGACGCGGATCCCCAGGGCCCAGTTTTGGGTGTATTCACGTTTCTGTTTGGGGTTGTCACTTTTCTGTTGGGATCTTGGGATTAATAATCAAGTTCAGCTGTGTTTAGTTTACGTTAAGTGATTGTGTTTGGTGATTGGGTCTTGGTTTTGAGTTTTGTGTATTTTTTAGTTGGACCGACCGTAGTTGTCGGTCAACCCTCACTTTACTTTGGTGTGTTGACAAAATAAAGACAAAAAACAAGAATGCATGGAAAACAAGACTCCTGGTGCTTTTTTGCTTGCCCAGAGGTCACAGCCTGGGCTAGCCATCGAGACATCAACACAAACTGGGAAAATTATGCCGCACTTCCACCACTAGGTGGCCGTCCCACCAGCAGAACTGAAGTATTAAATAGTTTATTTCGGTATGATTGGTGTATTAAAAGGTCAATTACGAGGTTGTTAGGTTTTGTCCGACCCTTCTACGGGAAATTACAGCCCAAAATCTCTGGTGACCCAATGACGCGCTACGGCTTTGACGAACAATTGCTCGGCCCACTAGCCAAAACTTGCATGTACAGGCTTGTAGCAACTCACAAGAGCTTTCCAACGATGTGTGCTTTGTGGGTATCGCTTCTCCTGAGGCTTTACAAATGCTCCGAGTCACAGGTGAACGTTTGGGTTTATAAGTTGATTTTTTTTGGCTCAAAGCAAGGAAAAAACACTCAGAAGACCATACTGAGGATATTTCAGAACATTTTGAGGATATTTGATGGGGATAATTCTCCAGCAAATACGATTGTTAATGGGAAATAGCAGAGACGCTCCGAAGAGAGGCTCTCGGAGTCGTGCAGGTCCGAGCTGAATTTCTTCCAAAGTAAGCGATTGGGAATTATGACACTTTGCTGTATAAGTGTCTATAAGCTGGCTGGATGTGATAAAGGTGCTTTCGAGTTGTTTTGGAGTTGTTTTATTGTGTTTTGTGGCATTGTTTTCATTTAAATTTCCTCAGGTAAAGCGGTGGTCTATTCGAGGTGACTCTTTGGACAGTGCGAATCGACTCAAGCTGACTCTTCACACAATTTTGCTCGAATTTTGAACAAAAGTTCACAAGACCTGTGGCTATTGGTTTCCATTGTTTTAAAAAAAATCCTTGGAGCTGGACAATAATGTCGTGTTGTGCTCAGACTTGCGTTTCCTGTTTCATGATAGCCATTGACACATGGCCAGGCAGACAATGACCGCCACCACATGGCCATTGATAGGGGGAGGGGGGAAGATACAGGTGTGGAACACTCATCTAATGAATATGAATGAATATGCATGTGAAAGAGCAGAGAAAAGGTACCTAGTCTCATTCTTTTACAAACTGCATAAAAACTACATAACATGTCTGAATGCTCTTCAGCTCTAAACACATATGTTTACAAGATTCAAACTTCAAACGTCTTGCTCAGACATATTTAGTGTTTTTTTACTTTGTTTGAAGACCTCTGAAAACAGTTTTTTGTCATGTCATGTTTACACAATATTTTAAAAAAATGTCCATTACATTCACACCAGCTGGTTCCAGCAGGGGGCAGCAAAGCAACAAAACACCATTTCAACCTGTTTCTGATATGGACTCCACTAACTGTTTAGCTCCTGATGATCCAGGAGACCTTCCAGACTGATTTTCAAACATCTCAGAGGTATATTTAGGGTATGTTAATTGAGTTATAAAGAATTAATAACATGCGGGCAGAGTGTGGAGACAGCAAGTAGATGGCTTAACCCTTCAGTGCTTTTTTTAAACAGTTGTACTTGTTGATGCATGAGTTGTTTTGTTCATGCTTCAGCATTCCGCTCAAAATTCACCAATCTGTTAGTTTTTCTTGTGAATTATTCTGTGTTCGCTCCGGTCTCTCTGTGTAATAACAAATTCAATTAACCTTCCCTGTCCAACATGGACTCCCTAAGAACCCTATAAAACACAATCTGTGAGCTCAATATCTCCGTATCAGTGAGACAATGCTCGCCTCGATTCTAGTGTCACTCAATTGACATTGACTTGTTCAACAGGATGATTATGTTTGTTGAACAACAGCACAAGCTGTGGTTGCTATGGTTACAGTGCCATAGTAGCGCTGAATGAATAAGGGAGAAGATAAGGTTTGGATAAACACGGTTTATAAAGGCTGGAACCAAAACAGCAGCTCTGCAGGGTCGATTGCTGGTGTTGCTTTGACATGTTTGACATGTGGTTCAAAATCTTTAGTGTTGAACCTTCCAGATCACGTCGGTGTCTTAAAACGCTTTTATGGAGAGTAGTCAGGCGGTGCAACCATGTGACGGTACCCTCTGAAGCGTTAAGATGCAGTTGTTCCATCAATATATTCACACATGAAAGCCATCATCAGGTTGTCAGAATTTGTGGTGAATTGATTTTTAAATACATTACTTTAAAAGAGTCTAAATGCTTAAGGTTAAGTTAAAAATGGGGATATACAAAAGAAACTGAAAACATACAAAAAGGAGAAAAAGAAAAAAGAGGATAGAGCAGAAAGACACCCAGGCAGAGTGAAATCATGAGGCAGTGTCAACAAAAGCTTTTCTGAATTTACTGTTTTGGTTTTGGTTCTTTAAAGAACAACATACAGGTTTTCCATCATAGATAACAGTTTAAACAGAGAACTATTTGTGCATTCAGATGCTTTTTCTGTCTAAAGAGAACCACGAGAGAGTTCAAAGCACTGCTACATATAAATCATATAAATGTCACTAGGGCCCTAAAAATATCTCTGAGATGTTTAATGAACATTAACCTGGAAGATCGTATAGATTGGCAGAAGAAAGTAAGCTAGTGGTGTCCAGTTCTGAAACTATAGAGGGTGAAATGGCATTTATGCTGCACCCAGCTGGACCAAAAGTAGCTACCAGTGGCCATTTTTTACTTTTTTGAAAACTACATTAATACTTCTAAACTGATTTTATTGCTTACTTTACCTTTATACATTTTATGCTTATTTTATCTGTCTAGAAACCACCTTGATTTCCACTGACTTCAGTACACAAAGGAAATTTGCACCAAAATATGTAACTTTATCTGTATATATTTTTTAATATTATTTCATTCATCATTGTTTAACTTGTTTTAATGTATCTATATGAAAATAGTTTTATTAATATGGTTAGTTTTATTGGCTACCTTTTATGGTTTTAGGTTTATTTTGTCTATGCAAATCAAATCAATAACCTCTGTTTGTGATGATGTGCTGTGTAGATAAACTCGCCTTGCCTTTCTGTACAGAACCTTTGAAGAGTGGTGTTTTGTTTGTGTTAGTAATGGATTCTTAGTGTTTTAGTTTTTTAAACCTGGTTTACTTTTACCTTTCTTCAACTTGCCCTGCACTTTAGGTCAACTTCGGTTGTTTTAAAATATGCTTTATAAATAAACTGATGACTTGACTAGGTGGATGTGTGCAATTAGAGTCTACCTTTTTGGAACTACTGGTCCTGCATTTGCCTTCATGCAGGTCACTTTACGAGTCTGAACGCCGACCGCGCAGCTGGACGTTTCATTCCAGTAGATGCTGCTGTTCAGAGCAACTGACGGATCCTCGCGGCACGGCCCCCAGGGGGACGTCTCCCAGTAGAAAACAGTGCAGGGATGATCATTGCATGACCTCCACTGTTCCAGAGACGGGGCAGGGGGGCAGGCCTTACCTCCTGAGAGAGCGAGAGAGAGAGAGAGAGAGAGAGAAACTATAATTAATTCAGTCACAACCCAGAGACATGAATTTTACATAGACCTAGAGTCTTCATTTTAAGAACCACCTACATTAACCCTCATAAGCATCAGATTCAGAAACAAAACTTTACTGATCCCAGAGGAAAAAGCTTATATTACTACCGTCACTACAGGACATCTTCCAGAAACACTGCAGCAGTGTTTAGCTCTTCTGGTAATATAACAGCTCTCTGTTCCATATATGCAAAATATTTTTAATTTAAATTCACTGCTTTTGTGATGGCAAAATCCAGCGCGTCGATGTATTCAGTTTATTACAGAGTAGCCCCGCCTATCCAAGCTAAAGTAACAGCTTTTGACACTATGCAGGGCAGCCAGTCAGTATAGACCTCATTTACATATGTTTACATATGTCTTAAAAACACAATATCTGTTTAATTCTGAGGGATAAAGAAAAATGGATTATGGCTGTTTATGTGATACTCAAACCCACATAGGCAGAATAGGTCAAACGGAAAGTAAAAAAACAAGTGAGAAACGCAGAATATAGGCCCTTTAAGAGCCTATCGTATGGTCCCTCCTAAGCGCACTCGAAAGTAAATGTGTTGCTGCCGGAGGTTTTAGTTAAGACTAAACCCGGTGCTTCTATAATAACTGATGTAAATGGCTGTGACCTGCGGTGCAGGGTTTATTTATGCTCGTACATTTTCCATAATTAAAAGCGATTCCGATGCCAGCTGCCCTTGAAGTCGATGACATTGTATTGACATTCAGCTTGGGCGCAGACTGCCGAGTGACTCGGCGCTCCGTTAAGTGGCCCACAATGCACAATAATGAATCCAGCACAGATTGTGTGAATATTAATAAGGGATTGTGTGACTAATAAGGCTCAGCAGACTGAGCAGAGAATACGAGGTTGGGACAAATTTCCATATTTTAGCAGCAGAGAGCTGTGGTGGATGTGGAAACGTGTGTGTAGTGTGTGTATAGCACTGTTACACAGGGCTGAGCAGTATCAGTAGAAGACTGTTAATTCTACGGTTTCCCCTCAGACCCGTCTCCCCAACCACATTTTAAGGCATTTGGATCTCTATGGCCATCATGAGCCATCACTCATTTCTAATATTTGGCTTACTGGTCAGGTTCAGGGACTGGACTGGAAATGAGAGTCTTTGAAAGTCCTTCAGGAAGCCTGGAGAACTGTTCCTCAAGAACACATTAAAATATGAGAATGTCTGAATCTCTGGAAGCAGAATATGAAGAAAGGGGGCTCAAGACTTTTGCACAGTACTGTAGCCATGTCAGAATAGGTATGGTTTTAAAAGTGACCAGTCACAATCGAGCACTGGAGGGGAGGTGTTTGTATTATGGGGAAGTTTCACAATCCAGAAATGAAAATGATCATAAAACCATGGAAAAATACACCCATGACCTGAAAAAAAGTTTAAAACTGAAGGCCAGCTGAATATTACAGTGTCCTCAATATCATCCAAAACAAATGTATGTGAAATGTTGATATTTCTTATATGATTTATAAACAGATTAAACAGCCCCAAAGACAAATAATGTACAAAGTGTTGAAACACTGAAACACATCATCATATTCATTTAGCGTTTACACAGCTTCCCTTAAACTAGGAAAAGTCATTTAATATGAAGCAAAAAGAAATGATGTCAGTTATTTGTTTAGAGACAGTAAATGTTGAATAAGATCAATCTGATCCCAAACATAAAAGGAGGGAAATTTAATTCAATGCATTTACATTATAAACCCCAAACATGTCTTGAATTATCAGTTATATTTGTCCCAAACACAAAGCGCATCGATTAAAAAACAGATTGGAACTCTATCAGTCAGAGATCTTCTCCTCAAAGCCCAGATCTCAATATTACTGAAGCAGTGTGGACCATCTGGACAGAGAACAGAACAAAAGACAGCAGATGTCCAGAGAAGAGCTTTGGAATGTCCTTCAAGAAGCCTGGAGAACTAATGATAGGAGAGCTTGTCTGAGAGAGTTCGGGCTGTAAACGGTGGTCATAATGGAGCTCAGAACAAACACTGACCTTAAAGCTGGTTAGAAGTAAACACACTCTCTGTGTTCATTCTGTATTTACTGTGAGTTTGAACGTGTTGCAGTAAATCACTGAACCGACCTGCTGACTCATTTTCATAAAGAATATAAAGCAATGAGGGGGGTTCAAGACACACACACAAACACATACACACACAAACACACACGCACACACACATTTATATAATCATAAACATATTCAGCTCTGGAAAAAAACAAGAGACCATTGCAAAAATGTTAAATTTCTCAGGTTTTATCTTTTATAGGTAGAAATATTGAACTGAACAACGTTGCCTTCTAATTTCCAAATAAGAATATTGTTATTTAAAGAATAAAATAAGAGAAATTATGCAGTGCTTACAGAACTTGAATAATTAAAAGAAAACAAATCTTTTGTTCACTCAAAATGACAATAATTACCTTTGAGGAACTTCTAGTAGTGTTTTACCATCCAACTGGTCTCACTGTGAGAGGAGAGT
>JBBPCY010079553.1:0-26585 GCA_037974405.1 Brachyalestes nurse
GTAAAGATACAAGGAGCCTAGATAAAGGAGTTCCAACCACTCAGCATTCAGCACCACCAGTATACTGATCACCGCCCGATCATCTGGACTCATCTGCACCTGTTTCTTCACTGGTTCAGGACTTCAGTTAGATGTGATTTGTTATACTTAAATTATTCCAATGTAGGTCACTATGTGCGTTAACAAACACATTATGTGCGTTAACAAAAAAAAAATTCTCTGAAACTGTTTATGTTCAGGGACTGGACTGAAAATGAGGGAATTTTGAAAGTCCTCCAGGAAGCCTGGAGAGCTGTTCCTCAAAACTACATAAAAAATACAAGAACGTCTCAATCATGTGAAACATTCTCCATTATGAGCTTGTGGTAACCGGTTGCTTGTGTTTGCAGGGGGAGATGGTGGTCTGGATGGTCTAGGGGGGCCAGGCTTGCTGCTGGGGAGCCCAGATAAGAAGAAACGCAAGGCAAGTACACAGGTAAGAACAGCTTAATGGAATTATCCACTCTACCTACAGTGCCTTGAAAAGTACACTTTTGTGTTTCAGATCTTCAGAATCAAATTTTAGAGAAAGATGCAATACAGTGACCATTCTTTAAATGACCATCTAATTTATTGAAAAGAAAAAGGTTCCAGCTCCAACTGGCCTGCAAATATAACAGCTTAATCAACTAAGTAACCAAATTTAAATAATAAATGTGTCCAGCTGGACCATAAACACACACCCAGACATGATTACTGCCAGTCAAGGCACTGAGATGCTGTAGCAGACCCTTAAATGGGCAGTTAATGATCAAAAGCCAAAACTTCCCCACAGTGAACTGGTGGACTGTTCTCCAGGTATCGGAAGAACTCGTTTGCAAATGTTGCTTGTTTATTTTCCTTTAATAAATGAAATGTTTATTTAAAAAACGATGCTTCAAGTTTCCTTGTGTTCTCTTTGTCTAGTTTTACATTTTGTACGAGGATCTGAAACAGTTTAGTGTGACAAATACGCACAAATAAAGGAAATCGGGGGGGGGGTCACTTTTTCACACCACCGGAACTCTGTGCAGTGTGTTTTTTAGAGCATACAAAGTTTTCTGGTACAGTAGAAGTACACACTCTTTACATAGACACCCTTCTGCACGTTTTAACACACACTTACTGTTCATTTGCTTTATTTAACACTGGGCGGAAAAACTAAATGTGGCCTGTGCAAAAGTTATGGGATATTTTACGATTCCAATAAGTTAAAGCCAAAATTATACAATTAAAAATGCAGGACAAATTCTGTATTTAAGTTTTCGTTGAGGTTGTGTACTTATTGTGTATTTATCTACAAAGTATTTAATTTGACCAAGGGTTTTCAAACCTTGTTTCTCTGCAGGGTCCCTCCTTCGCGCCACTGTCCGAATATGCTCCTCCGGCAAACCCGAGCTCTGATCACTTGGTTGCATCCAATCCTTTTGACGACAACTACAATTCTCCACCTTCCTCTCTGAAGCCACTGAACACCACCAATCCTTATTTTGGCCCGTCTCACTACGCGGGATTTGGTGGCTATGGCCCGTCCCGGATGGCACCTCAAATCCAGAACAGAATGCCCTCTCCTTATGGGGGGCCTTACCAGTTGCGAAACCAGCCAACAAACCCATTTGCCCAGAACCCAATGGGCCCGATGGGATTGGGCTTCAACCGGCTGCCTGGCTTCAGCTATGGTCACCTCGACAACCCAGCCTTCGCTAATCAGCCCGTGTTTAACAACAACGGCAGCACACACCTACCGCCTGGTCATCCCTTTAGACCAGGCCCAGGAGAGAACTTGAATCAGTTGCCCCTTCCCAATGTGAATCAAAACCAGAGTGGTCCAGATGGCCCAGGTCCAGGGTTTGGTCCAGAGGGAACTGGGAATCTGCCACCAACAGTCAAACTCAGCCCGGATATGAGCCCTGGACCTCCTCAGCCGCCCAGCAACTTTGGCCAGTCCAACACGCCCACGCCCAAACAGGACACAAATGAAACCGTGAACAAAAAGAACACCACATCACCACGGAAACAGAGCAAGACTTCCGAGGAGGGCGGCAGAGGTCAGGATGCTCAGGTGGAGCCCAAGGGAAAGAACAGGGCAAATACTCCTGCTAGCCTTGAAGGAGGGGTGGAGAAGGTCAATGGTATGATCCACCCTGGCACTGACCTTTTGAAGAAGTCCCCTCAGCCCAGGGCCCTTATTGAAACACCTGTTGAGAGGAACCGAAGGCCTGGGACCACCTGCCGAAGCGGCGCTGCTGTGACCAGTAAGAAACCTTCAGCTCACCCGGGCAGGTCGAATAACGCCTCCTCGTCAGAGCCTGTGTACCCGTGCGGAATCTGCCTCAGCGAGGTGAACGATGACCAGGAGGCCATTTTGTGTGAGGCCTCCTGTCAGAAATGGTTCCACAGGATCTGTACAGGAATGACGGAGACGGCCTATAACTTGCTGACGGCTGAGACGGCCGCCGTGTGGGGCTGCGACAGCTGTATGGAAGAGAAAGGAGCACAACTCCTCAAAACACGCGAGGCCCCTGGCCCAGCTACAGCAAACAGCAAGGGACAATCTTGAATGTTGCGTGGTGTTTTTGTTTGTTTGTTTGTTTGTTTGTTTTTGTAAGATTTGCTAATGCAGGAGCATCTAGCGGCAGCCCAGCAGGTTGATCAATTTCTCTCCCAAAATGAGGGCTTAGGTCGGGGGTTAATGGGTTAACACGTGCTGCTAGCTAGCTAACCTTTGGCCAAGCTGAGACCTATTCCTAGTTGATTGTGCCTTTAAATTGAAAAGGTAAGCTTGAGAGGTTAGCTTACACACATCAGTAGCTAGCTACTTTCTGCCCAAGTTGAAGCTACTTCTAAGTTGATTGCACCTTCATATTAACCCTTCAGTGTGTAGCATCACACAGTTGCACCATCTGACTACTTTCCATTCAAGTATACCGTTACACTGGTATGTTTTGGAACGCTAAACAATGAAAATTCTAATGCGTTCTATCTTCTGCAGGTTAATGGAGATTCAGCATTATAGTCGATATGCCATTGTCTTTACACTCACATTTATATTTATATTTTTATGCATCTGACTCCATCCCAACAGTTGACGCACCAACTGATGGATGGAGTGAGCGCTGTACTGGATACTCAAGAGCACAACACACACAACCAAGAACCTCTCGCTGACCGATGCTTTAAAACAAATTGAGCCACCTGACATGGATCAAAGTAACACCAGCAAATTACCCTGCAGAGCTGTAGTTTTTGTTACACAACCATATCTTCTGGTGTTGTGCAACAAACAATCTTCCTGTTGAGCGAGTCAAAGTCAAACAAGTGACCCAGCACTGAGGTGAACATCATCTCAGTGACAGGAAAACATTTAGCTCCTCTGAGGTCGGACGGTTAGAATGGAGTGAATACAAGAACAATTCACATTACACAGTAAAACCAAAAAACTTCCACAGCAGTGGGTAGAACTGAAGGGTTAAAACTAGGGGTGCTCCGATCAGGATTTTTGCCACCGATACCAAGTACCGATTTTTTGTTATGGTACTTGGCCGATACCAATGCCGATTCTGATGCTTCAAGTTTATATAACTATTACAGCTGTCTTAAGTGCCGAATGAGGTTATATGTATTAAATGTTTTGGACAATGCGCCTCCACGTGAGATTCTTTGGAACATAAACGGCAAATAGTGAATTTTTCATTGTTTCTCAAAACGTCGTAGTAATACCACACCGGCGATGACATGACTGCGGCGGCAAAACATTTACGCCCCCACTCATCGTGTATACCCTCACGCATTGACGTCATCAATTGTGATCGGTTCCTAAGATCGGCCAAGTTTAACGAGTACCAATCGAGTCATAAAATGTGATTATCGGCCGATACCGATCTTTGGCCGATCGATCGGAGCATCAGTAGTTAAAACGGTTAGTTTAAGAGTGAGCTAGCCTACTAACACACACCAGTAACTAACTAGCTAACTTCTACCCTAGCAGAGGCTACTTTCAAGCTGATCTTTCCTTCATACTGAAAAGGTTAGCTTGAGAGTGAGCAAGTCATAGAGCTAGCGAGCTATCTTTTGCCCAACCTGAAACTAAGTCCGTGCCAATGTCTCCTTCATATTACAGTGGACTAAAAGTGAGCTAGTTAGCTATTAAGCACAAAGTGAAAGTGCTTTTAAGTGAATGAAAAAGATGTTAGTCTCTGCTTGGGCAGAGATATCTAGCTAGCTAGCTAACTAGTTTGCTCTATTGGTTTGAAGGCATGATCAGCTTGGATCTCACTAACCCCTGCTAGCTAGCCAGCTAAATTCAACAAAAATGGTTCTTCTAAACGGACTTTTCCGAAGCAAGTGGTTTTCTAACATATCAAACACCTGAAATATGACATTTTAGCATCTCTGAAACTGTTTATTTTCTCTAATGAATGTTAATATGAGGTACTTCACTTTGGCTTGCTGGTGAAATCTAGTAAGCTTTCATCCAAACGGTGTCTGGGATTTGATCTGCAGATCTGTGTCTGGATGTTGCTCTGCTAATGTGAACATCAGAGTTAGTTTCTTTCTTCTGGGCTCCTCTAAGGGCAGAATTCATTTTCTTTCTTTCTTCTTCTTTTCCTCCAAGCTTCTATTCTGTTTTCTCAAGCTGCAGCTGATCCGTAAAAAATGTTGTCTGTGAGGCTTTTTATGGGTTTCTTACTCTGATCTTGAGGTTCATCCAGCCCCTTTTTTACTCTATAAAATTGAGATTGAAGTTGTGTGTCCTCTGTGAATTCAGATGCAGGGGGTTCGCATTAGTTTCGGGTCGTCTGAGGTCTTCCTTGTGCCTGTCTGAACCCATCTTCTGGTGGAGGAGTCCACTCTGACATCGGTCATTCAAATAAATTGACCATATTCTCTGGCCTGATGGTGCCAGGTTGTATTTTTGGTCTCTTCTTCGGTGGATTAGACCTTGATCCAGAGTTTCCAGAGTAGTGGAGCATTCAGATGTGTTTTACATGCTTTGGCCTGGATTATTAGCTGAAGTCGTGCAGGATGCTTATGGAGAAACAGTTTGCTGCTAATGTGTTATTGGCTGAGCCTCAGGTTTGAGTCGGCCGTCGTTGTTCCAGCTGAGAGTGCTGTGTGCCAAAGGAATCCGGCCTTTGTTCGAGTCAGAAGCTTAAAGCGGCATGCTGAAGGCCAGCGAAGAAGGATGAATTGCTGAATTGTAAAAAAGTGCTATATTTACTGCCTTTGAACGTGTGCTTGCAGATTCCCAAAGCCTTACATGATCATCAAAGCAGCAAATGAAGAACTAAAGCTCACGAGTTTAGTCTGGAAACTGTCAGCTCTTGACGTTGAATGTAGCGATGATTTTTGTATACTGTAGCACACTTTCTGACTAGTGACCAGAACGATTCAAGGGCAATTCCACCATTTTTTTTTCAAAATTCAGTGTTTAAGACAAAATCATTTAGATTGGGTTTGGTGTGAAATGCTTCACCTGTTAACAAAGTTACATACTTCTATACAGTGGTTTTGACATCTGCAACACAAATACATCCTTTGTGTTATTGAGTGTTTATATGGAATGTTGATGGTGGTAGAATTTTTCTTTGGGGTCTGTTTGGCCTCACAGCATCCTACATGCATCCCTCCACCATGAATGGGTTTCATTTTAGGACCAAAAGCTTCTCAAAACACTGGTAAAACAACATCTCAGCAGTGCACCCATAACCATTTCATGGAATACCTCTCTGTGAGGGAGCTTTTAGAGGCAGATGTCTGGTTCCATTCACCACCACTGCGAACATTTCTGACTCTGAGCCAAACCCACTCTGAACTATTGTCTTAACTACTTAATTATGCAGAAATGGTGAAAAATGACCTTTTAATGTAGGAGATTAATGTATCACGGTACACCAATCAACCATAAAATTAAAACCACTGACACTCATGGTCTGGTTAAAGTGTCTCCTGTCGAAGGGCGGCAGGGGATATTAGGCAGTGAGTGAATAGTCAGTTCTTAAAGTTGATGTTGTAAGAAAAATGTGCGATAAGATCTGAGACACTTTGACAAGAAACTGTGATGTCTGGACAACTGGGTTATAGCATCTCCAAAACAGCTGGTCTTGTTGGGTGTCCCTGGTATGCAGTGGCCTGTAACTACCAAAATTGGTCCAAGGAGGAACGACTGGTGATTTGGCGACAGGGTCATGGATGCTCACGACCCAGTTGATTCTGGCTATGCTTGAAAGATATCACAATGCATCACAGCTTGCTGCGTATGGGGCTATGTAACTGCAGACCAGTCAGAGAGCCCATTCTGACCCCTGTCCACCACTGAAAGCGCCTACAATGAATATGTGAGCATCAGAACTGGAAGAATGACCTGGTCTGATGAATCACGTTTTCTTTCAATCATGTGGATGTTCGGGTGTGTGGAAGAGATAGCAACAGGATACACAGCAGGAAGAAGGCGAGGTGACAGAGGCAGTGTGATACTCTACTATTACTGCAGACCAAGTTCACCCTGTCATGGTGATGGTGTTCACGAATGGCTAATAATACACTCTGCCAACCTGGAACGGTTTGAGAAACATGACTTGGCCTCCGAATTCAAACTAATCAAGTTCTTGGAGTTCCCACCTCACAACTTACAGACTTCGAGGATCTTCTGCTGGCGCAGAACCACAGACCTTTAGAGGTCTTATGAAGTCCATGCCTTGGCGGATCGGAGTTGTTCTGGGATCACAAGGGTGCTATACAGTATTAGGCAGGTGGTTTTAAAGTTATAGCTGATGCGTGTGTATAGATGAGTCTTCTGGTGAACATTGTACCTTGCTTGTTATAATGTATGCACTCTGCTTTGCTGCGCCGTTCTTCTTTTCTCATGTGTTTCATTCAGCGTGCCATTTAATTTTCCTAAGTGTGATTTCATGTAGTGTAATTCCTCTGGTCCAGCCGTGGCCACAGAGCGCCCATACACTAATGAGGATGATGATGACGATGAAGAAACTGTGCACTAAAATCAGCTTTGATATTTAATGGCAATTCCTTAGAGGTTTACTCTCTTTTGTTGATGATGAGGGTTCGTTACTTGAAAGAGATTTGAGAACAACTTTATTAAACAATTGCACAGAAAATATGGGAATATTTCAGTGTGATCAGAGGATTTTGGATCAGTAATGTACAATGATTCGTTATTTTGTACCCCTGGTAAATAAATGTACTGGTCAGCTCAATGTCCAAGAATGTAAATGTGTGTTCCCACATCGAGAGGAACCAAGGATTGACTGTTTTTATTCACGTGGGCTGCTGTTGATCTGTTGATGTGTAATACAGCTGACCTTCTAAATTTGATATTGTTGCAGTTTTGTTTTGCTTGCTTTGTGTGTGTTTGTGTGTGTGTGTACGTCAGCACTACCAGTCAAAAGTTTTCAACACTCATCCATTTATAAACTTCATAAACTACATACTGTTCTTGTTAAGCATCGGAAAGTTGTTGAGTGAATACAAATGAAAGTATCTGAAATAAAACAAGTTTCCTTCATAAGATGAAAGAATCTGTAACAGTTTTAAATTCTAGACCGTCCTTGAAGTTTAAATACACAGTTTCATCACTTGGAAGCCCGTCTGGTGATCCACTTTATTTTAATAACATTAGGTGACTTCTTATTGGTCAATAGTGATAACAAATTACATTTTCAAATGACATAAAGGAGCTCAAATGAAAAACATGATGTAAATGTATTTGTTAGCAACGAATATTACGTGTATTTTTAGTAAATATTACGTAACAGGCAAATGTAGGAAATTTCAGTGTTTGCCAGAACTTTTTGACTGGTAGTCGGTGTGGGTGTGTAAGTGTACATTTGTGAACACAGTGTGAACAGCACAAAATTCTTCTCTGCATTTAACCCATTCACCAAGTGAAGCAGCGGGCAGTCAGGAACACAGTGCCCAGGGAGCAGTGTGTGGGGATGGTACCTTACCTTACTCAAGAGATCCTCAGAGGTGCTAGTAGCAGTCCTGGGATTCAAACCTACGGCCTTCTGATCACAGGGGCAACTCCCTAACCACTAAGCCACCAGCATGTTGATGTACTACATAAGAATAAACTACCGTTCACTCTATAATCCTTATAGGCAAATTAATTTACTTTTGTCACAAAATTCCAGATTTACATACATCCACCCACAGCAGTTAAGCTCTGCCATTTCACACTTAAGTTATAAGGAGCGTTTCCATTCGAAGTGGTTCACAATGCTGGGCAGTCAATCAGAAAGTAGGTCATTTCTCAAGGATAGATAATATGTTTATAATGAGAATAATCTGTTTAATTTGACGTCAACCCTCTTTGAAGAATCATCTACAGCTCATTCTTTGGAAATATTCAGTATGCATAGCTTAATAAGCTGCTCTGTTTGGTATTTTGGGGAGTTCTTTAACAGGAAATTGATTTCCAGGCAAGCTCCTGTAGGCGACGCTTGGTCCCACGCTGCTCCAACAGCTCATCTCACCGATTTTCCTGAGCTAATGAAGCGAAGGAACTGATCCCCCCCAAGGCAAAGTCGACGAGGCCGTGTTAAAATGAGTCAGAGGCCTTTAGAGACCCCTTTCTCAGTGTCTGCAGGCTTACAGTTCGCATATCCCCTATCTTTCCGTGCCAGATATTGAATAAGGTCATATTGAATAAGCCCAAATACAGGTCTCCTGTGAGAAATATTTCACAGACATTATTGTGGATGAAAAGTATTATCTAGGTGTTTATTTTATAAAAAATGTGAAAATTTGAATGTCATGTCAAAAAAGAAACGTAATTTGAAGTGGTAAGTGAAGTTGACTATATGAAGACTGTTGACCCCTGGTGCCAAATCCATGCTTTGGTTTGAGCAATAGAAAGCACTGTGGGTGGTTGCATGACTCTCAGAATTTCATATACAGCACCTCGTGTGACTCATTTGAATGTACAGCCAAAACTAAATCCTAAGTCAATGGTCACCAGCCCTTCCTTTGGAAATCTGCTCTCTAATTTAACACTCCGGCCAATCAGGGACTGAAGAGGTTTATAAGATAAGCCTGAACCGGGGTTGCCAATCATGGCTGGAACTTGACCCCTCAGAAAGAAAGATCTCCAGTTCTCCAGAGTGGGTAACCAATCTAAATGAAAGAGAAATCACATGGACTGGTGACCATATAGTCCAGGGGTGTCAAACTCTGGTCCTGGAGGTCCAGTGTCAGAACAGTTTGATGGTTCTTCTCCTCAGACACATTCACTAAACCTGACAATTAACTGACGAGGTGAACCAGGTGTTTCTAGGCAGGGAAATCAGCAAAGCTTGCTGGACCACGGCCCTCCAGGACTGGACTTTGACACCCCGATATAGTCAGAATCTCAAATTATGTTGAGGCCGAGAGAGAAACGAGAGCTTGTTTTGGCCTGTTTTCAGAAAGGCCAAAGCCTTCTAACCCAGTGTTTCCCAACCCTCGTCCTCTTTTTGTTGTGTTCTAACACCACAGAAGGCATGGGAGCTGAGCCAGGTGTGTTAGAGGAGGAATAAAAATCCTGCATTCGGTTCCAAATGGCACAGCCATGTGCAAATGTTTTAGCGCTCCGTAGCCAAAGTATGCTTTGTTGACTGACTTTCCATTTTGACCCAATTTTTTCATGTCCTGTTCCACTCACTGGCCTCTTCCAGATCATTTTAAGTCATGTTAGGTCTACTGTATCTTCTAGAGTCTCACTGGAAGAGTCAATATGCTTCAAACTTCTATTTCTGTTATGTCAGCTAACAGATGCCCTCCGTAGTAGATACTGAGTAATTCATAGTTGGTACCGAATAATTAATAATAAATGCTAAATAATATTGGTTACTGGATAATTCAGAGCACATCCAGAACTAATTAATAGTAGATGAATAATTTAAAGACAGTTAGGCTCTCTTGGACCATGAATGGCTAAGACTTCACAGAGCACCGAACTTGCGGCCCTCAATGATGAGGCCTAAACCACTCAGGGTTTGGACTAGGTCTCTTCAGCAGGCCGAGACATTTTGGACAACGCCATGCTTCCAACTTTGTGGACTTTGTGGAGTTTGAGGAAGGTCCTTTTCTATTCCAGCATGACTGTGCCGTAGTGCACAAAGCGAGCTCCATAAAGACATGGTTGGAGGAGTTCAGGACTGAAGAACTTGACTGGTCCACACAGAGCCCTGACCTCAACCAAATCCAACACCTTTGGGATGAACTGGAACGGAGATTGTGATCCAGGCTTTCTTGTCCAACATCAGTGTCCTGCCTCATAAATGCTCTACAGAATGAACGGGCACAAATTCCCACAGAAACTCCAAAATCTTGTGGTACGCATTCCAAGAACAGTGGCTGCAAAGTTATAGCTGCAAAGGGGGTCTAGCTCCATATTAAAGTTTATGTTTTTGAATGCAACGGCATTAAAATCCCTGCTGGTGTAATGGTCAAGCGTCCCAATATTTTTGTCCATATAGTGTAGGTTCACATTCTCTAAAGAGTTATACACAGTTACAGTATGTACAAACCTTTTCACTACAACTTGCAGAAAAATTAGTCCGTTTTGATGCAGACAACTTGGAAAACCCTGTAATATGGTCAAGCTCCGCCCCCTAGCAACCTTGGCGCTGCCATAGCAACCACACCTAAACAGAGCGGGGTGCTGGAAGCTAAAAGTTGAGCTGATTTCTGTGTTTTGTTCGTTAAACATGCCTCTTCTGGTGACAGATCACACATGGACACAAACAGAAACCACTCTGTACATCAGTATACCACTAAAAGGGGTGAAACCGGCCAAAGTGGACGTGCTCTGCACGGAGGAGTTTCTCAAGGTGAGGCTTTAGTACTGCGCTAACTTTAGAGCTAGCGCCCATTTATAATAATAATAATTATTCTAATAATACAAAAATAAATATGATAATAATCATGATGATGATAATAATAATGATGATGGTTATATTATTGTTATTAAGTAGTATTAGTATTATTATTGCCAACAAAAATGATGATGATAATAATACTAATGATGATGATGATGATGAGGATAATAATAATAATAATACAACAGCAACAATAATAACAACAACAATAATTATAATAATGGTAGTAAAAACTTTTGTTTTTATTCCCACAGGTCAGTTTCCCTCCGTTTCTGTTCGAAGCCTTCCTACCCGAGCCCATAGAGGATGACAGAAGTTTGGCAAAACTTGGAAACGGCGTTGCAGTTTTGACGCTACCCAAAAAGAAGGAAGGTCTGTGGGAACATCTCAGCAGGAACCTCGGTATGAGTCATCTTCTCACAGACCGATCAGAGTGCGATATCGTAAAAAAACTAGGAGAATATCTAGCTATCAATCTATCAATCAATCTATCCATCTATATTTTTATAAAAATTCAGACAAAAGCAAACAAAGAGAGATTCGAGAAGATGCCCTTCTCAAAGCTCAGAAGAAGGCTGCTGAAAACACCAAGGCCAGAGCTGCCAAGGTCCAGCAGGAGAAGAGGTACACAATGGAGTCTACCATGAAGGTTTGAAAGATCATCTACTCTCCTTTTTCGTCAGACAGACTGACTAACAACTCTTGTTGTTTCTGGAGCACAGACAGGCAAACACTGCTGTACGTTTAGTGAAGCTACAATAACATCCAATATTTACGGCATTTAGCTGACACTCTTATCCAGGGCGACGTGCATCAGTGCTCAAGTAGTCCACATCTGTTTCTTAAACCTGTAAAACGAAACTTAAATCAGTGTCCACTGTTCAACCAAGTTACTGCATGCTAGGTACACCTAAACAACACCTGTCAAAGAATATCCGTGACTGATATAATGGAATATAATGGAAACTGAATTTTTGTCCCGTTTTTGAAACAAAGTTGTTGTAAATATATTTTGAACGATTAACCATTACATTCAGAGCCACAGCCTATGGCAGTTTAACCCCATTTGCATGAAGTTTTGAGAAGCCTGGACTGCTTTTTGAAAGAGATGTAGCCAATCAGAACGGGACTCATTTGCATATATTACTATAGTTGTAGTAACAGACACGACTTCTTTACTTCTAATGCATTAACAGAGATTAATTGTTAGGTTAAAATAAATTATAACTGTTTTTAAGGGCAACTCCCTAACCTCTAGGTCACTGGCCGTCCCATTGTGTGTTTTTCTAATTCTCTGGTTATACGTGTCCAGCTTGAGGAAGAGGAGCGGGCCAGAATTCAGAGGATAAAGGAGGAAGAGTGTGCGAGAGCTACAGCAGAGCTGGAGGCCTGGAAAGAGAAGGAGGCGGCGCAGCTAAGGCTACAGGACGATAAACAGCCGAGAAAGCCTGAGGAGGCTCGTGTGACGAGAGCAGCCCAGAACTCCAGCAGAACCGAAGGTGAAAAAAGGAAAAGAAGTGCTTCTTAGTTGACCAGTGGTGTTTTAAGAAGATTTGTTCCTGGCTGTTTTAAATACAGTCTATAATGCAGTGGAGATGATCTGTTCAATCAAACCAGTGGTTGGGCTAAAAATCTCGCATTAGTTCAAATGAAGTCAATCAGCTAAGACATTTTATTGCAATAATTGCATTTATTGCATTGCATTTAGAGTATTAATTTAAAGAGTCCAGGCTGCTTTGATATATATTTCTAATAGTTAACAGAACATAAATCTGTTTTATATTCTGTTAACGAAAAATTCGAAGGCAGCACATTTGCCTGTGCAGTTTGACTGAAAGATGTCCAGTTCAGTCACAAGACATTTTTATTGTATTAATTACATTTGTTGCGTCACATTTGTATTTACATTTACAGTATTTGACAGACACTCTTATCCAGCGTTTATCCTGACTGTCTTAATATACCTAACATTCACAGTTAAGATGAAAACTAAACATTAATAATGACTAAAAATCTTAAGACAACGCACTTATTTAGTTTTGCCAAAGCTGGAACTGCATGCCAAATGGAGAGTTCACAGAGGACACCTTTTTTGCAAATGTGCATTTTTCTATTGTTTTTATTGGGACAGACGTGTCGAAATTGTGACAAACAGCTGTTTTTAGTTTAGCGTATTTCTGCCAGCACCACCACATTAGTGAGTGAGTGCCTGCGCATATCGAGACATGAGCTTGCACAGCTGCCTCCCTTGAGATGTATTCTGTTGTTTCGTAAAGTGTTATCTATAATTACAAGTGCTTTGGCTATTAGCCTTGGCATGCTGTTGATTAGTAACAGGGAGATGCAGAGCCAGCTGTGGTAATTAATGAAGTCTACGCTTCCAGTTCTTGTTAGCTAAGTTAGCCTCACAGCTCCGGGGCAACACTAATAAAGCAACATTCGGACCCCAGTCTTGGCTGACAGATTTGGTGCCTGAAAGATATCTTGTTGTTTCCCACAACTTGTTGATTGTGATTAATGCTAATGAAGGTGTTTAAGCTCACGGAATCTCTCTTAGGTCAAATAAACAGCAGGAAAAAGGACAAACAGAAGGATGTACCTGCTCCCAGGTCAGCTGGCTGCATACAGGTCAATTTCACCCCGCGCGTTTTCCCCACTGCCTTACGGGAGTCCCGCGTTCCCGAGGAAGAAGAGGTGCTCATTTTCATGATTGCTTTTTTTCAGTCGCCCTGTAATTGCAAGTGTATGTTTTAGATAGAGGATTGGTGTTTAAACAAAAGAAATGGAAGGTATTTCATTAGAAGTCTTTCATCAAAGGCAGTTGAAGGTTTCCTAAGTATCATGTATGTGTGTACAGTGGCTGAAAAAGCAGGCGGAGGTAAGGCGGCAGGCGTGCGCTGATCTCACTCAGCTGGACGACCTGAAGGAGGAAGAGAAGAACCCAGACTGGCTGAAGGAGAAAGGAGAGTAAGTTTCACTCAGCATGCCGAAACAGGACCTTCCAGTTGTGGTGACGTGAGGGCCGAGGCAAGCAGGATGTAATCACAGGATCCCGAAGGTTTAATGCTAAAGAACAAGTAACAAAAAAAATACAAAAACAAGGTTCCAAAAACAGGTTTTACAAAGAATCCTCAAACACAGACTGAAATGCAAGAAGTGTTTACACTAAGGAAAAGAAAATACCTGGGCAGGGGCGGAGACACAGGTGATCAAAGGTGAACACCCCTACACAAAGGGGTGACAGTAGCCTAGTATGTAACCCAATGAACACAAAATCCCCACTTTCTACCATTGTGTCCTTGAAAAAGACACTTGTCCCTGTAACTAATGATTGTAAGTCTCTCTGGATTATTCTGAGGAGCAGCCAAGAGGTAACTCTGGAGGAGCTGCAGGGATTCACAGCTCAGGTGGGAGAATCTGTTCACAAGACAACTATTAGTCATGCACTCCTTAAATCTGGCCTTTAAGAAGAAAGCCGTTGTTGATGAAAAGCAATAAGAAGGCTCGTTTGCAGTTTACCATGTTGGCACACAGCAAACATGTGGAAGAGGGTGCTCTGGTCAGATGGTGGGGGCAGCGTCATGCTATGAGGATGCTTTCTCTATAGCAGGGACAGGGAAGCTGGTCAGAGTTGGTGGGAAGATGGATGGAGCTAAATCCAGGGCAATCCTGGAAGAAAACCTGTCAGAGACTGCAAAGGACTTGAGAGAGTGGCAGAGGTTCACCTTCCAGCAGGACAACGAACCTGAAATTACAGTCAGAGCTACAGTGGAATGGTTTAGATCAAAGAATATTCTTGTGTTAGAACGGCCTGCTCAGACCTCAATCCTCTGAGAATCTGTGGCAAGACTTGAAAACCTGACGCTCTACTTCCACTCTGACTGAGCTGGAGCTGTTTTGCAAAGACGAATGGAAAAAATTGCAGTCTGCAAAGCTGGTAGAGACATACCCCAGAAGACTTGCAGCTGTAATTGCAGAGAAAGGTGGTTTGCCAAAGTATTGACTCAGGGGGCCTGAATAGAAATGCACGCCACACTTTTCAGCTTTTTATTTGTAAAAAAATTTGAACAGCATGTATCATTTTCCTTCCACTTCACAACTGTGTTGGTCTATCACATAAAATCCCATTAAAAATACATTAAAGATGGTGACAAAATGTGGAGCTGTTCAAGGGGTATGAATACGTTTTCAAGGCTCTGTAAATGCATTGGTTTTCATCAGTTTCGAAACTATTCAATTGAAGGACAACTTTTTCCATACTTTAACAATATTTGCGTATTACATCAGACTTTATAACAACAAAACATGTTGTTCAGTAACTACTGTACAGTCTCTTTCATGCACAGGAAGTTCTATAGTTACGTGTGAGGAAATGAAGTATTAGAGCCTAAAGGGTTAACTTCTAAGCTCTTGTTTTCATCTCAACTAAAGCTTGTAGAGCATTCCCAGCAGAAGCTAATTATATATGACAAGGAGAGACCTCTACATGGGGAAGCTGGGGTCACCCCTGCTACAACAAACCAGATAATTACTCCCACAGATAATAGAAACTCACTATAAGACCATGCTCTCTTCCAAAGGGAAACTGCACTGGAGTCAGATTTAATGACCACAGGAATTGGGAATTTACTGTGTCTTTCTCTGCTGTTTTCCTCCTGCAGTAAATTCTTCAAGATTGGGAACTTCCAGGCCGCAATCAATGCCTATGATTTGGCCATTAAACTCAACAGACGCATTCCCGCCCTGTTTTCGAATCGAGCAGCTTGTCATCTGAAGCTGAGGAATCTTCACAAAGCCATTGAGGATAGTTCTCAGGTCAGCAATTGTACTGCACACTTCTCGACCTGCTGCTGTAGTCTAAGAATTATTTAGCCTGTCTCTACTTGCTTAATAAGAAGCCCTATGATTTAGCCACCCTGGTACTTAATGGGTTAAGAAGCATTTTCTACATTTTCTTGTTGCTGAGAAGTGACCTTACAAAGGCATTTTTCTACCTTAAAACGGCACTTTTTATAATCACAGAGTACTCCATACCTCCATACTTACTTAATATTATTATATTTTTTCTTTATTAAAAACATAGCTCAGTGTACCTTTAACATTGTTAATACTGTTAGTTCTGACTTTTTTTTACACTGTTTAGATTTTTACATAGTTAGCTGAGTAATTAATTAGATATACACTGGGCTGAGTTAGAGCGTTTCCCTTTGTTTCAATATAATTGTAAAAATGAAAATAACCAAAATGTAGCAAGAATGGATACTAGTACAAAACAGTTTTATAAAATAAGCATCAGGATAGACTAATTTTTCTTTCACTTACAAAATCAAATGTTGCTTAGAATCAGCACTTTCCACACAGTTTCTCCACATACGACTATGAAATGATGTTAATATAAATACATCATCCTCTCGCTCTCTTCTACCTGTTAAAACTGAATGTACGTCTCTGTATCCGTGGTAGGCCCTGGACCTGCTGACCCCAGCGGTCGCTGACAACGCAGCCTCCCGCCTGAAGGCCCACGTGAGGAGAGGATCTGCCTTCTGTGAGCTGGAACTGTATGTGGAAGGTACAGTATAAAATAGGTGCAATAACTTTTAAAAATAAAGTGGTGCCAAAATTCAGCAATAAAAATATTAAAAATAAGATCAATAGTAAGAAAATCAATAGTGTGATTGTGTCAGATTTGTACAGTGAGAATCTTTCATTTGTGGTGTAAGTCATACTACACCACCTTAATGAAGGGCTGGATTCTGCTTGAGCAGATTTAAAGAAATTTTGGGTTTGTGTTTACAGTAGGGCTGTAACGGTACATGTATTCGAACCGAACCGTCACGGTACATGGGTCGCGGTTCGGTACATGATGTCGTACGGAGAATACACGGTACGACGGAGAAGATGTGATTGAAGTAATGCAGATCATGCGGAATCACAGAGGCACCAAAAAGCACCAGTAAATCATAAACCTGGGTCGTAGTGTGGTGCAATAGTGCCACCTACTGGCGCAACATTTCTGCTGCCTTACACATACATGAAAATATAAGCAAGAGTTTGTGTTTACTGGTTAATACACTGCTGGTTATTTAAAATAAACGAAAAAAAAACCAAGCCTCATTCTTCAGACCTTTTTGTTACTTAACTTCGCTTTATCGTGAACCGCACCGAACCGTGATGTCAGAACTATAGTGAGAACCGAACCGTGACCTTTCTGTACCGTCACACCCCTTCACAGTAAAGGTTTTGGGTGACCGTTGACTTCTTGTGTTGGTGACATTAGCCTCATAGCTCCAGTTCTAAACTAAACAAACATAACTTGGACTCCACAACATGACAACACAAATGAAATATAAACAGGATATATAGATTGCCATTGTTGCTGTGACACTTAACGAATATGATTCAAGTTGAAATTTCATTTTAAATGTTTGCTTAAATCATCGACTCACCCAGGGTGAGTACCTGTCTCGCACCCGCTGTCCCCAAGATAGGCTCTGTGTACCCGCGACCCTAGTGTGGCTTAAGCAGATACAGAAAATCAATTAATTAATGAAAGCTAGAATCATACATTGATTTTTTTTTACCCACAGGGCTTCAGGACTACCAGGCTGCTCTCAAGATCGATCCCAAAAATCAGGCTCTGCAGGCAGACGCTGACAAGATCCGAGAAATCATTCAAGGCACGATACCCAGTTCATAAGGAGCGAGTCTGTCACCAATGCTAGGAATGCATGTGAAATCTTTCAGACTGTTGAATTATGCTTTGAAATGACTCAAATAGAGTACTGTGCAAAAGTCTTAGGCACCTGAGACAATTCTACTTAAAAGCTGTTTACTACTGGGCAATAGTGTTAAGTGTTAAAACACTAATACTACAATAAATGCAAATAACGTTAATACAGTGAACACTAGTTTTATTTATGGCAAAGTGTTTGCATAACCATTTCCAGATCTCTTTCCTCATGCTAGCCCAGTATTGCTTGTAGCTCCCATCAAATATATGGGTTTGCTCTTTTTACTTCATTAGATTAAATTTGGTTTTATGCTTATGGAATTTAATCAATCCACACAATGACTGGCGGCATCAAGCAGAAATCTGGAACCAAACCTGTGTTCAGCTCACAAAATATCAACACAAATTTCATGCTGCTTTCTGGTTTGTTTTTATTTGTTCTAATGTTTTCTTGTGTTTTGCTGGCAGAAAAAAATCTCACTGATATAAATGGCTTCAAAAAAATTGCATAGGTGCCTAAAACTTTTACACAGTCCTGTAGCAGTGTTACTCTCAGGTCTCACACAACCAGTTCAGCTTAACTGGTAAATACCCCCAGCTCTTCATAACTGATGGAGAAGTAATTTCTCCACCCCAGTCATGGGGAACCTGCTCCTACTGTTCCCAGATAGTGTTATACACTTTCAGTTTTTAAAGAATTCAGATTTCATCAGGTTCTAGAATAACAATCATTTTATTTTTTTGCCTGAATGGATTCACTTCATTGCCATCATAACAAAAATGTACCTCTGTTGTTGCATGTGACCAATCTGATGTTGTAAAAATCTTTTTTTTTAAATAAAAAGGCGTCAGTCCTGGGTTCAGATCTCACTTTGGGTTTTTTTTTTTCAACTTTCTTTTGTCCAATAAACCAGAGGTCCCCAACCATAGGGCTGCGGTCCGGTATCGGGCCGCACAGATAGACAGAATAAAAATATTTTATTGATTATCAGTCTGAAGGCTTGTCTCAGTCACATGATTCAGTACATCAAAACGTCATCCTACAAGCTAGCAAAAATTAGTAAAAACTAATGCACTTTGTTTTTAGTTGTACCTAAACCGGTCAGAGAAAATATTGTTTTACATGAAACTGGTCCGTGGCACAAAAAAGGTTGGGGTCGCTGCATTAAACCAATGTTTGGGTGCTGCTGGCACTGTGCCCAAAAACTGCTCATGTAGTACAGAGAGCGGGAGAGTGAGAAGGTGGGGGGAGGGTGAGAAAGTGAGAGAGTTTGTGACAGTGACAGAAACTGAGAGAGAGAAAATGTGTGTCAGAGAGAAAGAGAGAGTGAAAGAGAAAATGCATCTGATTTGATGTGTCGACACCCTTGGCACCCCTGTCTTTTAAACCAATGTGTTAACATTAACTCTCACCTGTGAAACCATACTAACCATCCAGCAATGGATTAGAAACCATTTAGATCATAGCAAGCACTACAGTTACAATAGCAACTGGATAGCTACACCTTAGCAACCACCTGTAGTGCCATAGTAACCACCTAGCAACACATTAGCAACCATTTACAACGTCAAAGCAACACCATAGCAAGCGGCTAGCTACACCTTAGCAGCTAACTGTTGTGCCATAGTAACCATCTAGCAACACCATAGCAACAAAAACAACTACCATAGCAACCATGCAATCACACCACGTTTTCTCACGAAAATACAATCTAAAAGACAGCAGTAACAGGCATTTTGTTTCAAGGATTTTTATTACAGCCAGGTGGAGCATCAAAATTCTAGAGCAGATCATTCTCACAAGGCAATATTTGAACACTGAGCTTTACAAAGGCAGCTGTAAACTGTTCTCCAACATCTAAAGAAGCTTCGTCAGCTCAAACAAGAAAACAGGCGGCTGTGATGAAGAAGGGTCTTGAATTCTGTCCTTTACTCAGATGGTGTTTTGAAGATTGGGGCAGTCGTGCACCCTGCTGCGGTCCAGGCTGGTGTTGAAGGAGGTGTCCCGGGACATCCCACACTTGCCAAGGTGCTTAGAGAAGGTCTGGGACAGAGGGTGGTAGGAACAGGGTGAGGACTCAAAGCTTGGGGGACGGAGTCCATACTCGCTTGCTGTAGTTCTGTATAAGAGGCTTTGGGGTTTCACCCATGGTGAGACAGAGATGGCCTCTGGCCTCATCATGCAGGAGAAGACTGGGTTCCCTGGATTGACAGGAACACAGGCTGATAGTCGTTGCTTCTCGGTTTGAGACATCTCAGCCTGAAAAAGATCTCAAAATGTAAACCTTTTGGAGTTGCTCACAATTTTAAAAAAAATGTATGGTTTTCAGGCATTGGGGGTCACTGAAATACATTGTAGTGGGTACTTAAAGGGCTAACTCACATTTTTTCAATATCTGTATCATAACATTAAGGTGTAAACGTTATTCAGATTCATATGATGTAAAACGCTCTGTTCCAGAGAAACTCACTAGAATCAGAATGATGGTGCATGGAACCAGGCATCAACCTTTAAAAGCTCCCTCACAGAAAGTTATTCCATGAAATGGTTATGGTTGTGCCGCCGGACACACACCGGACTTTCCACAGTATTTTGGAGTTTCTGTGGGAATTTGTGCCCATTCATTCTGTAGAGCATTTATGATGTCAGGCGCTGATGTTGGACGAGATGGCCTGGCCAGTTCATCAAAAGGGTGCTGGACGGGGTTGTGGTCAGGGCACTGTGGGGGCCAGTCAAGTTCTTCCATACTGAACTCATCCATCCATGTCTTTATGGACCTTGCTTTGTGCACCAGGGCACAGTCTTGCTGCAATAGAAAAGGTTCTTCCCCAAACTGTGTCCACAAAGTTGAAAGCATGGCGTTATCCAAAATGTACTGGTATGCTGAAGCATTAAGATTGTCTTTCACCGTAAGTATGGGGCCTATCCCAGTACTTTTGTCCATATAGTGTTTATTTACTACAGAGCGAATCACTGAATTATGCAAATATGGAAGAATATGTAGAATTCAGCTTTATGTCGAGGTAACTGGATTCGTGGGGCAATAGCGGATTAAACATTGAAAGAAAATCTATAAAAAAGTAAGATTAAAGAAAGAAAAACGAAGTAAAATGTAAAAGTTTTTACCTGTTGTTCTTGCAGGCAGATTCTCACTGTAGTTCCGTCTCCATGGCAACGAACCAGCCCTCACACAGCCAGGGGATACAGCGCCCCTATCCTCATAATATCGGCAGTGTTTTTTATTTTTATTTGTATTTGGGAAATACATTTGTCATTAAAATATTCCTACTAATAATATATTTTCAATCAATGTCAAGAGTTAACAACTTCGACAAGTTACTTTTTTAGTGTTTTATTTTTGTCGTTTCTGAAGGCTCTCTCTGAATTTTTTTCTTCTTATTATTATTGTTATTTTTTATTAGTTTTCTTTAGTATAGATAAAATTAGGAAAAGAGGAATCCAAACAATACGCCAACAACAACAAAGCACGGTGCAACATTTCAGCCTGAAGTTACAGTTGAATATTGGGATTTGTAGTCCATTCAGCCCGACTAAAGCATTCTCCACAGACGTGTTTTTTCTCTGAACTACATCTCCCATGCTGCACCCACTCCCGGCCACGACGTTTTGTTATTGATGTTGGTGGAGCGTTGGTGTTTATAGGCGGGAGCTGAGGACAAACACTTCGTCAAATAGATTTTCACAGGTAAACACACATTTATATTCGGTGGTCGACATGAAAGTGTTACTGGTGGGAAGAAAAGACGCGTTAGAGTTTCTTAGAGTGGTGCAGCACCCAAAAATCGTGCAGAGTCAGAATCAGAGTCAGTGTCAGAGACAGTCCTGGAGGCTAACGTTACTCCAGTTTGACATCTTTTGGGCTTGCAGGAGAACTTTGCAACTGAATTATAGGGTCAGATGGGCCTTGGAGAACATGTTTAGCTGGCGAGCCCACCCAGTTTGCATCATCCTGTCTTTCCTAAGCCCAGAGCTGCAGATGGAGCCCTCTGATGGCGCAGTTAGCAGATCAGCAGACTAGGGCTTTGTTTAATGTATGATTATTGTTGTTGTTGTTTATCGTTTGTGGTAATATTCTGGATGTCAGGTGTGAAAGCAGGGCTATATGGGAGAGGAAGGTTCAAACTACACGCCATGAGACGTCAGAATGATGATATTTCACCTCCCGGTCTGAAGAAGCTGGGTTTTGTTTTGCTGTCCAGTGCACTGGTGATGCAACTTGGGTGTAACTCCTCTGTGGAACTCCTGTCACCATCACTTTCACCCTTTTGTCTTTTTCAGTTGAAAGAAATGGCCTGTTACACAGTGTGAAGTAAGGCTGCACGATATATTGTCTCTTAGTCATCATGGCGATATCTAGGACTGCACGGTATATCGTCAGTTAGTTGTCATGACTATATCTAAGGCTGCACGGTATTTCGTCTGTTAGTTGTTATGGCAATATCTAGAGATATATCGTCTGTTAGTTTTCTAATTGGCTGCTCAGTATTGCAGCTCATTCAGCATAGGGCTGAAACACTTCTGAGAATGAATGAGGCAGGGCTAAACTACTGTAGGCTGAATAATATTTGAATGTGCTGGTTTTGTGACATCACAAAAGCTGTGGTTTGAAAATTGGCTCTTTTTGCATCTTCGTTTCTGTGTGTGGGCTGTATGGATGGGGTATAAATATTTCAATATTCGCATACTTTAAGCCTTTTTATTCCAGTAAAGTGAAGATATGAGGCAAAATCGCAATACTGATATATTATCAATGTCGTGCAGCTCTAGTGTGAATCAGTGCTGGAATGGCTTTCTTCATTTTGTGCTGCAAGGATCTCAGATCCTCCCTCCAAGCCTTGTTTACAGAGATTAGCATCTTGTGCCAAAGCAGGAGTAATGATTTACCAGCCATGTTGTTAACTTCTTTTCATTACGGTTATGTGTAAACAATGTTGTACTGTACTGTTGGCCTTGTGTCCATGTCTCTGATTTGCATATGCAAATGTACCTTAAAATGTACTGTAACTCTTGTGTTTGAAGTGTAGGCTTTTTTGGTTCTGCTTTTCACCAGCTGCCTTTGAGATGTCGGAAAGCTCGAGTGACACCGAGTCGTCGTGCGGATGGACTGTGATCAGCAACGAGGTGAGTATCTTCTCTGTCAAAATACAGAGGAATATTTAGCCCCTCCGACAGCACAAATATCCCCTCAAAAGCTATAGCATGGTCCTTAAGGTCCAATTAAACTCCTTGACTGAAGGCCCTGAAGACGTACTCCAGAGGGCTCAACACCCCAGTGACAGTGTTTATTCCACTTCAAGTTTAAACCAGCACACATACACACACACATTAATATGGAGTAATATTTGATTTATTTCTTTGCAGTTAACTGAACAAGATGCACACGTTCAGTAAATGTCAAATCGCATATCGGTTTGAATTATTTTGCAAATTATAGTCATCCATTTTCTATAAACAGCTATAGTATCTACCAATACTGATATGATTCCAATATAACACTAAACACCTCGTTTCTTTCACGCCATGCAGCCTTTTGAATATATTACTGTTTTGTTTCCAGTTTTCATAATCTGATAAATAGATGGATAGACAAATGGGTACATAGATAGATGGGTGGAACAGATGATGGATAGACAGGTAGGTAGGGAGGTGGGTAGTTGGATATTTGATTAGATAGATAGCTGGGTGGATGGATAGAGAGATAGAGAGGTAGGTAAAAAGATGGTTAGATAGGTAGATGACTGGATGGATAGATGGGTAGCTAGATAGACATTAGATAAATGGATGAATAGAGAGATAGAGAAGTAGACGGTGGATGAATTAATAGGAAGATGGATAGATTAATGAATAGATGGATGATAAATAGGTAGATAGATGATGGTTGTATAGATGGGTAGATTCATAGATAATTAGATAGATATATAGATAGATACACAGATTGATTAATTTCATTTTCTGAGTGAATATAAGTACACATACCCACAGGGTGTACACTTAAATATGATGTTCTCTGCACATTTTCGTGCATAAGTTCTACTTATTGAAGTTCAAATGCAACATAGATCATAAAAGGCCATGACTTTTGAGCAGGCCATGTAATAAAGTAAAATCAAATGAAAGAGGATCAATTAGGTTACGAAAACAAATGAAATGGCGGCTGTGTTTGGTGAAAAGCGCTGGTGTTTTGCTCGGCTCTTGCTGGAATATGAAACACTGAGTGCTTGTGAAGGCCGTATGACTGGGCTTAATGAAAGCCGTGTGCTATTTGTTTTGAAGGGCTCAGACATCGAGACCCTGGCAGCTGAGAACGGAGCTGATTATGATCCGGAGGAGGCAGGCGGAACTCCTGCTCAGGACCAGCCAGCTTCTCCACAAGGTAGTGCTCCATAAACTGAACTCTTCATTATCCAGATGTGCAGTTTCTAATTGGGTTTAACTCATTAGCATTATCTGCAGTATCTTATAATACCATGTGCAGTTTCGTATTGGGTTTAACTGATTAGCATTATCTGCATTATGATGTTATTTATTATGCAAAGTAGTCCCACCATGCGTAACATCATGTGCAATTTCTTATTGGGTTTAAATTAGAATCATTTTGCACATTATTATCTTATTGTTATTTGCAGTAGTCTTATGTGCAGTATTATGTGCAGTTTCCTGATTTGGTTTAAATCTTTATCATTAGGTGCAAGATCTTATTATGTGCAATAGTCTCATCATGAAAAAAAAATCACTAATTATGTCAATTATGTCTCTATTTTGTGCAATAACAGACTCAGTATAGAGAATAACTTCAAACCATTATTAGCAGTAAGTTAATTATCTATATTATTTATACCCCAGCATTTTGTGTTCATAGCAAAGAGTATTTTCAGAGTATTTCTGAAGTTTTATTTTGACTATATTTTATGTTGTCTTTATGTCTCTGATTCTTTCAAATGAGATCTTTTGCTGGTGTCAGATCAGTTGATAAAGGGCTTTTGCACAGCAGGCAGGAGGAGAGTGTTTGTGCAGCACAGTGGGTTTATTAATGTTCTGTGATTTTCTGAAATGTAGAAAGATTGAGAAGCTGTGGCTTGTGTAAGATGTTTGCCCTGAATGTGTCTGCAGGTGAGGATGTGGCGGTTGGAGATTCCTCTCTGGATTCCACTCTAAAAGAGGAGACTGTGGTGGAACCTGAGCCTGACCAGCAGGTATGGACATATTCATTAAGACTAAATCCAGTTAATAGTGTTATTTATAACATTTCTGATTTAGAATTATTACAGTAAAAAAAAGAATGAGTTGAATACTATTTCAATACAGCATGTGAAAGTTACATAATATTAATTTTCCAAAAGCGTGTGTAGGAGACACATCTATGTCAAGAGATAATGAATGAAAATACATTAACCCTTATAGCATATTGGTAAAACCTGATTTCACAAATAAAAGCGGTGTTTGTTCTCCTACACACTCGCCGTTTGCTGCTCTTTCGCTCAGCCGCTCTCTGGACCCCCCTCTGCAAGTTTTCCCCACCCACTTGTGGGCGGAGACTATTCTGAAAGTTCTCCTGGATTCAAAGATCTTGTGTTTTTTCCATTTATTTGTAAGACCTAAAAGAAATGTTGCATTTTTGTTCTTTATGGTCAACCACAGTAGCTATTATTATTATTATTATTATTATTATTATTGCATGTGAGATATGAAAACAAAAACAAAGCTCAGCATGACATCTGACACCTCAAGCATCAACACAAACCGGGGGAACTTCCATATAAGCTGTTTTGCTGTATGCCGACAATTTACCATTTGTTGTGGAGCCATGCTGCTCACATTCTAAGGGCAAATAAATAAATACATGGGAAGATTAATATAATAAACATAAGTTAACAAAACACTTATATAGACATAGACATTTGTACTCTTTGGCTACCAAAGATAAAGAAAGGAGAAAGAAAAGCTTTTCATTTACATTACATTACATAAAAAATGCAAGAAAGTCTGGATATTTGGAAGTAAAATGTGTTGCACAGTACTGTTCTTCAGGGCGAAACCAAGATGGTGTTTGCTTAGTAACATCAGCTTAATAACAACAGCCGGTACTTTCTGTCTACACAAAACATCTAAATGTCAGGTTTAGGTGTGTGTTTAATGTAGCCAGAGGATTTAAACCTAAAGTGAGGGTTCTCCAACAGGAGTAGAGTTAATGGACATTACTTAGACATTTGTCATCTTTTACTTTTAGCTTATGCTGTCCAGCTCATTCAGCTGAAAAATCTTGATTTACAATACAAATGTAAATGTACAACCCTCCAATATGTTATCTCCATTTAATGTTTGTTTTGACCTGCAAATGATTTGGTATCCGGGAAGCGACCCTGAAGTGCAGCGTCTTCATTATCGCTCCGCTGTAGGACAAACATGGTGATTCATGTGCGGTAATTACAGCATGCGATCTTTATTCTGTATGTTTTTGTGCGCAGGTAGGACAGGGGGTGGGGCTTGAGGATCATGTGACCTTCTGCTCCTCCAGCGATCACTCTGACATCGTCACCCTGGCAGACGCGAAGGAGGCTGAGCTCGGCACGTGGGAGGAGCCTGTTGCTAAGGAGGACGAGGAGAGGCAGAGTGAGGAGCTTTACCTGGGAAGCTCGTCAAGCAGCCAGTACACTTTCAGTGCGGCGGAGACGAGTGAGTTACACACACACAAATATAGTCAGTCAGCCAAGTTTTTGTTTAGTTTTGCACTAGGTTTCTTCAGGAGTCTTGACCCCCCCTCATTTGAATCACCTTGTTGGTGCAAAAAGAATATTTTCTGCCTGTCAAACTGTCAAACTGTGAATGAAATGGAAACAAATTTTTAACTGTGACAGGCTGCAAAGTGCCTAAAGATACAAGGAGCCTAGATAAAAGAGTTCCAACCACTCAGCATTCAGCACCACCAGTATACTGA
>JBBPCY010079560.1:0-26584 GCA_037974405.1 Brachyalestes nurse
ATGAGGTGCTTGTGTAGGAGTTTAACAGACACTGGCATGGAATGGTTGTCATACTCATAGAGATGCTGATTTAAAAACAGATAGCAGTGGTCTATTTTTGCCAGAGCTGTATGTATATATATATATATATATTCTGTAGATACTATGAGGGACCACACTTGTTCAAGGGATTGCTGCATACCCTTTGCCTTGCTACTGTATTGCCATAAAGAAAAATGCAATAAAGAATTGCCATAAAGAAAGATGCTTTAGGGTACGGCTATGTAGAGCTCACATGTGCTACTTAACACCATTCACACTCATGTATCTCTTTTTCAAAACATGGTTGTTCAAAGAACAGAAAGTTGTTCTTCTATGCCACTGTTCCAATAACTTTTTTGTAGTGTATGGTTGGCATTTCCATGGACGTATAGAGTGGCTGACAAAATGTTCCTCAACATTCTATGTTCTCTAATTGTAAGTGCATCCATGTGTTAGGTATATCGGAAAAAATGGTCTGTAGGTATGAGGTATATACACCTAATAAACTGTAGTTCATACTGAAATGAATTATGAGCTTCTGAGTTGTTCTTTTATATATATATATAAAAATATAAAATATCAGTCAGATGCTGCTGGCTAACCATCATTAACACTTTAAAACTACAATCTATGGTCCTTCGATGGTCCTTTGCTCCACTGGCCCTTGTATGGTATGCAACACATACATACACACATGACCTCCTGATCATCAGTTTGAGGGTTTTAGCAGCAGTCATGCCATTTAGGACACAAAATGCAAATTGTGCTCAATGTATTCATGCTTATTTTTTACACTGAGACATTTAATCTTTGAAACCATGACCAGCAGCATGTATTTATATGGTTTACTATTAAAGCATGAAGAGGGCATACTTTAAGAAGAACACTGTGACTGTGGCTGCATGTTGTGTGTGGTGTCTTCATTTGCGCAAGCCACTCAATTATAGCATGACATTGCTTAAATGTGACTGTTGGCTTGACTTGACTAGTGGCTCACAGTCGGTCATATTTTGCTTCCCTGGGTGTATTTAGAGATTAAGCTTGTTTGGGAGTGAAAAAAGAAAGAGCTAATAGATTATTAGTGTCTCTCACCATAAAGTGTTTGCCTCCAATTAATTAAGACTAAAAGATGAAAAATGACCTGCTCAGCAAATCATGCATCATTGCCGCCTTTATGAGTAGAGCATGCTCCTCTCACCGCTTCCCTGAGCCAGACGACAAAATCAATCCATAGCCAGTGGCTACTCGTCCATGTATAATATGGGTGAAATTTACTGATTTGGATATTAAAATAGTAAGCCCACCATCAATGCACTCAACTCCAGTAGAGCATATAGGGGCGATGAATTAGCTGAACTAACGGAAAGTAATTGATTTGATACAAAGCACAGAACAATTTGCAAACAAATTGCACAAAATGTGAGACATTTTGAGAGTTTCTTCAGATCTGTTAGAAACAGTGCACTTCTTAATGCCTGAAGCTGAGTAATTCCTGGCCTTCGCGTTATAAATCCTCCTGTTTCAGTTCATGCCATTATCTTTCCTTGTAAGGCACAGCAGGGTGTTTTTTTTATCTGTTTCTCTCCCCTATCCTCTCAGATTGCATTGCAATTCAGTGGTCAGTCCTCCTCGCACCCTGCTTTGGTGCTGGGGTGCCTGTGTTTGCTCACAAAACCCTCAGGCTCCTGTTCTCACTCTCTCTCCTATCGACTTTCCTGCTACTCTTTATTGTCAGTCAATCACTTGTAATGCCCTGGAGATGGACTTCAGCAGGTGTTGTGGCTCTGGTTGTTCCAAATCTCGATTTTGTTAGTCTTGATCTCATTTTTTTTTTTTTGCTTTCCCTCTGTTCTCAAGAGGTTGAGCAGCCTTTTTTCAAGCGTACCGCAACGTCGTCCCAGCAAGAATGATGAGGGTCCAAAAGAGCATAACTCAGTATGGTTTGAAGTTAAATTCCATAATAAGCCTGTACCTATTATGTGGAATTTAGGGATATTTTAGTGTTAAATATGGTTTGATTTTGAGGTAGTGGTCTATAAATATGTACAGGATATACCAGCTGCTGGCCTGGTGGTTAGGGAGTTGTCCTTGTGACCGGAAGGATTGCCAGTGGCACCCCTGAGCAAGGAAACGTCCCACACACTGCTCCCCGGACGCTGGCTGCCCCCTGCTTCACTTGGTGAATGGGTTAAATGCAGAGAAAGAATTCCACATTGTTGTGTGCTCTGCTGTGGTGTGTTCATGCGTGACACTTTACTTTTACTTTACTTTTTGATCTATATATTTCTAAATGTTTGCATCAAACCACCCAGTGCAACTCATCTGACAAACTTAATCTTAAAAATTAAAACATTTTCTTGTGCTTTTCCCCCTGAGGAAACATCAGCCACAATTCAATTCTATGTGACCATTTTCCAAACTCTCTTTATCCCTTGTAATCAACCAAGCTGTTGTTTGTTACTGTACTCTATTGTTTGATATGTTAATAAGATTTGTTCTGGTTGGTTGCCCCATCTGTGCTTCATATAAAATGCAGTCCACACTGAAACACTCCTTAACTTCATTCTAAATAAGCAGAGTGGTGGACAAAATAAACTGATGTGAATATGCTAATGTTTTGGGGGTTTTTTTGGCATCACAAAAGGGTGTATTGGAAAAAAAGGACCTTCACTGTTGGAACAAAACTATGTATCTCCATGTTTGGTGTTTTTCATTTTTTTTAAATAACTAGGAAATACCAGCTGCCAAAAGTTTATGATGAAAGGACAAATAGACCTAAAGAAACAAAAAAACATTGTGCCGAAAGTTCAGAAAGTGTTTTCCTTCTCCTGTATTTTTTGGGGGAGATGTGAGTTCAAACAGTGACGGTATATGTACTGTATGAACTAAGGAGGGAACAGTACAATCTGAAACAGTGCTTATGTGCTACACCACCTCTTATTTACACATTTTTATTTCCTTAATATGGGCTGGACACAGTATTTTTGTAAAATTGGTATAGAACCATCTATGTGGTTTTATGACCTTTAAAATGTTTCTGTACCCTCACAATTACAAGAGTGTTCATCCACTGGTCCACTGAAAAGTTCTTTAGGGGACATTCAATATGGCTTCATTCCAAAAACCCTTGTGGGCACCTTAACAGCATATGCTTTAGATTAGGATTACATTTTATGTCGGAATTATGATTTGTCAGTGGAATGCCGGTGGGAAATTAAGGCCCATAAGACTGGTAGGGGCTGTAGAGAAAACGCATGTGGTGGCTGGACATGGCGATTGCATTTTATTATGCGTAACAGATCCACTATCCAGATCTAATGGATTTACATGCTCCAGAATGAAATGATCTCTGAGTTTAGCACAGCTCTCAATTGCACTCTGGGAATATCTGACTATGGTAAGAAGCTGGGCGGCCAAGAGCAGTCATCCTGAAAATGAGATCAAGATGGAGACGAGCAAACTGCTTACAACGGTGAAAAAGGATAGTGGGAGACGTGCCTTTAGGTGGTTGGGCTGGAGCTTAGAGCTCTTTCAAACAACGTCAACTGCTGAGAGCAGTCCTGGGTCGCTGTCCGTTGTGCTGAAATACAGTCTGTCTGTCCACCGACCCGCAAAGATCCACAATGTGGACAAAAGTATCGTCTGTTTTTCAGGGTTTGGGTTAGGCCTCTCACTTCCAGTGAAGGGCAGTCTTAATGCTTCAGTATACCAGGACATTCTGGGCAATGCCATGCTTCCACCTTTGTGAACACAGTTTGGCGAAGGCCCTTTTCTATTCCTGTGCCCCAGTGCACAATGCAAGGATGAGTTTTGGTGAGAACTTAACTGACTCACGCAGAGCTCTGAACTCAATCCCATCCAACACCTTTGGGATGAACTGGAACAGAGATTGCGAGCCAGACCTTCTCACCCAACATCAGTGTCTGACTACATGAATGCTCTGCATAATGAATGGGCACAAATTCCCATGGAAACACTCCAAACTCTTGTGGAAAGCCTTCAACAAAAAAAGAAAGCAGTTACAGCTGCAAAGGGAGGACCACATAGTAAAGTCTATGTCTTTGAATGCAGTGTCATTAAAGTCCCTGTTTGTGTAATGGTCGGGCGTCCCAATACTTTTGTCCATATAGTATACTTGATATCCAAGTGCTTTGGCTTTTTTTGCGCCCTTCCTTGAGTAAAAGGACATGTGGATTTTAATAACGAGCAATAAATAAATAAGCAGCCAGTGAAAAAGCGGCAGCCGGTTATTTATAGCCGCGCGCCCACTGAGGAATTGCCTCGAGGCAGGTAAAGGGTTAAACACTTTTCTTTTTCTCTCGAGCCCGGACTCCGTTTTCTAGCTGGTCTCACTTTAATTGTATGCGTGGCTGACATTGGTCCTGCCTACGTCTCCTGCCTGCAGAGGAGAGAGTGGTGCTGGAGGAGGCACCGTTGCTGTTTGGTGTGCGCGGAGAGATGCAAGGCGGCTCGAAACCTTTAAACCCGTCCCTATAAAGCGCTCGGACAGATATGTCGTGCCCACTTTCCCCGCGACGCGCCGTGCCGCGGGGGTCTCTTTCGTGCGCGCTTTGCCTGGAGGATGTGCTGCTCGCGGGGACTCAGTTTCTCAGCAAATCCGGCGTCGCGGAGAATGGGCGCGCACGCGTCTCGAGCACTTGCTGAAAGTGAGCCGCGTTCCTCTCGACGCACCTGGGAAGGGCAGGGCACCGGCACGGATGGGATCATGAGAGGCTGAAATCACAATACCAAGGGGTTTACATTCTAATAATAATAATACCAATAATACCGCTAATAAGGAAACATCTTACAGAGGAGGAGAGGCTGCAGTTTGTTGGAACTACAAGCGAGGAAGGAGCTGGAAAGACTAAGGGAGGCGCTGATTTTTACGCACTGTGCTGCCAAGTCCGAGCCTGGCTGGATGAGATTCCTCGCTGCTGCGCTCCCTCCGCTGGAGTTTGGACCGATGACACTTTTGAAGGGGCTTTAACGCGCTCTCCTAATTCTGCGTGATCAGGATCATTAGGAGCATCGCAACTTCTTGGAGGAAAGGTAAACCTCTCCATTTCTCTACTGCTCTGAGCACATCTTTTAGTTGGGGGTTGATGGTGGGGAGTGGTATGAGAAAAAAAAACTCCCATGCTTTATTTATTTATTTATTTTGGCTTGCTTATATTAAAACAAAATGGCACAACACGTGGATTCCTCGAAACTGGAGAAGATGAAATCGCTGGGTGGTGGAGAAAAAAAATATGATATATATATATATGGAGGGACGAAGTTAAAACGCTGAGTAATGGTCAGAGATGCTGCAGCAGAAGAGAGCGGTTCCCAAAGCCAGCACTAAACCTGAGAGCTAATAGCCAAGTTCTGCTGCCCCGACTCCACTTCTGCTTTTCCAGCGCCACGGAGCGAGAGGTTTGGTGAAAGCTTTCTAGTTCTGTTAGTCGATCTGAGCTTCTTCTGGGAAATGTTGGCCACTCCGACCTGCGTGTGGTTGCATCTCCTCCTGAAAGAGTGTAGATCAAGATTCTCGAGGGAGAAGATGTGGTTCTTGGAGTGGAGATCACAGTTAGACTGAACATCACTGCTGCTCTCACATGTCTGGACCTTCTTAAGGAAGGTCAGTGATTAGTAAATAAGTGGCGTGAACGTGGTCAAGGAAGGACACCGAGGTCAGGGACAGAAGTATCTTTGAGCTCAAGAAATCAAATTTTGATGAGTCTGTAATAGCCAAGTCCCAAATGAATATAATTGTTTATAGTCTAAATAATATGGGACATATTGGCAGATTCCGACTGGTAGATTGGTCCCTTCTTGATATGGCACCTGTCTGTCTCCTCTTTGTTTCAAAGAAGGGAGAGAGGAAGGGGGCGGGGGGTTGGTTTGAATGTCAGGCTGCAGTGCTAAAAATGTCTTATTTTTCACCACAGGTAGGGGGCCACGGTGCGCCTGCAGTCGTGCGTGTCTGCTCTGGCTTGTTCCAGGAGCCTTGTAACAAAAATCCTCTGAAAGGTGCAGGTGGTTGTCTGATAGCCAATCTTTCTTCACTTGTTAGTGCTAGCAAAGCAGATTTTTCTCCTCTTTAGTCCCTCGTTGAGCCTGCCATGCTTGGGCCAGACTAAACTGTGTTAAATGATTTCCCCCCAAATGATATCAACACAGGGCGATGCCACAGAATGAGGTGTCTGCTGAAAGGAGAAGAGTCTGTCCTGTTTGTCAATCTAAGCTTCTTCTGGTTAATTTTAGTGTGTTGGCTAAAGTCTAAAAACCCCATAAACCTTTCACATTTCAAGCCCTTTCATAAACCTTTCAAGCCCTATTTTTTAAACTCTAAAAAGCTTGAAAGTATTAGCTGGTTTCATCAGTGTGACTTTAATCAATTATTCCTCATTTTGATCAAATATTCCTCATCACTTTAATGCTTCAGTACTTGTTATTGTTGTGCTGTCTGGTGTGGTCCTAAGCAGCACTTAACATAACATACAAGATGTAAGATGATGGATGTACCCATAATTTGACTCAAGAATCAAACAGGATTGAGCACTAGCTATCAAAATGAAAGTTCCTTCCCATCCCATCGGTGGCATGGTGCTGCTTTTACTTGGCATACTGTAAAAAACCCACTGAAGTGTCACTTGGAACAATCCACCATAAACCAGTAATGGAGGCATGTACAGACCATCTGCTCAAAGATGGTGTCATTTAACCATGACTGTTGGTCTGAGTGGGGCGTCTGGTCTTTTAGCAGCAAAAAGGGGAACATTACCACTATTATCTTCATTTTATCATGCTGCACCAGAGCGCTGTCTGGAGTGGAAAGTGATTTTGGATTAGACGGACTTGAAAGACGACACACTGTTTTTAGTCAGTGTTTCTCAAGCTTTTGCGGGTGTCAAATGAACAGCTGAAACACTCACAGGGCCGCAAATGGCACTCTCAAGCAGTTATTAAGTAAATATTGAACCCAATGAAATAGTTTACTAGAATTCAGAGTTGTGGATCATTTGCCCCCTCCATCGGAATGACTAATGGTTTAAAAAGCCTGTAGACTTTCTCAGCAATATCATATGCCAACTTATACTGTTATCAGTCAGCCATCTGGCAGCAAAATGTGTGAATTTATAGTTATACTACAGTTTATGTTTGGTGTCTAGGCCATATATCCAACGCTTGTTATTTAACACTGTTATTTTAGAGTTAGCATTTGTTTATTAAGTCCCAACTGGCTATTTTTGCAGGAGATTGACCTGTTTGTGTACGAAGCTAAAATCTAAACCCCAAAGAATCCAGACACCCCTTCTAAGATATTTTAAATTGCCCCCATTGCCGGCACAGGAGTTTAGCCGTACACACGCAGCTTACATAACCTTCACAGAAAAGCACTTTAAAAATAACAGGCAGCCATGTATGGCCTAACTCATTAAATCACACGGACCTTGTGTATGAGTCCACTCCTGAGTTCTTCACATTCTAACTACTTAAAGTGCATTTCATAGTAGTTACCAAATAGTACTGGATCATAAGTATTAAGTACAAGTTCTAGTTCAAGGTTATTTATACAGCACATTATAACCACAAAATGTAATTCAATGCGCTTTACAGAAATAAAAAAAATGAAATAAGAATATATAAAGAATAAAATCAAATAAGACAATGGGAGGGATACAAGAAGTAAAATAATATTTAAAAGAAAATTGAAAGTGCAGTAGTAGTAAAATATTTAAAAGAAGGCGGAGGAGTATAGTATTAAGCAGCTTTGTGAAGCTCAGTTTGGTGCAGATCTAAAACTGATAGGCAGTTTGTTTCAACAGCGAGCAGTAGGGGTGTTGAAATTAATCACATAATCGATGCATCGCGATGCAGACGTGGACGATTTTGCATCGATGCAGTGGCAGGACATAATCGATTATATCATAAGGACATTGCTTGATTTTAAAATCTAGTTAAGAAATAGTCCCATAGCACTGCAGAAGGTTTTGTTTTTGAAGACTGACCATATTCATTGAAGATGTAGGCTAGGCCTATGCTATTTACAATTTCTCTTTAGAAAAATTGTGGGGTTGATGAGCTATGTCTATATTCTTTATTTCTGTTTACAATTTAGTGCACTGGTCACAATTTTTGTTTACATTTTTCGGTTTTGTTGGATAAAAACGTGAGCTAACATCTCACTGCTTGTACATAACAATGTGAAGTAATGTAGAAAATTGATGGGATGCATCGGGATATCGAATCGAATCGTTGATATGATAATCATAATCAAATCTAATCGTGAGGCCAGTGAAGGTTCACACCTCTAGCGAGCAGCATAGTGACTAAATGCCATTTCACCTTGTTTAGTTTCAGATCTTCTCACCACTAGCTGGCCAGCTCCTGCAGATCTAAGAGACCAACCAGGAATATACTTCAAGCATATCAGAGATGTATGAAGGACCCGAACCATTGAGTGACATATCATATCAGTTGCTGACTGTGTCAGTATTTCAGAAGCATTTATAGAAGCGATGCCCTTTCCTTCACAGATTTGGATGTTAAAAGTTTAGTCTTTGGGTTTAAGATACCAAGTGCAAAGTACAAAAACTACTTGCTCTGTACTATATCGATTTTTGGTACTTTTGAGGTTGGATTGTAAATGTAGCAGTAAGTTCTTGACTATTTTAGGACAAAATCAATTCTGAGATCCTAAAATAGAGTATGCCTCGATGCCTTGGGTGCATTTTTTTACCACTAGACAGAGGTTCCAAAAATCAACTCCTGGTAGAAGATTTCAGATTTTCAGGATAGCTTTTTTCTTTGTTACCTTCCTTTGCCATCCATCATGCACAGAGCAACCTGCCAACACGTCCGCACAAGGAATCCGACAAGGTGCACCTTTCTCGAGATGTAACAGTTCTGCTGACCTTTTCAAATGGCCTGTCATATTTTGTGGGATGTGGTGCGATTACACACTTCAGTCTGAGTCGAGGATGAGCGGGCGAGACTGCGATGGCGCAAAGTGGTGCTGAGAAATGACTGGGGTGGGAAAGAGAGCGTGTGTTAAATAGCAAGGAAGTCCCCCTTCTTGGGGTGCATATCTGTGTATTAACGAGAGCTAGTGATGAGTGGGGTCTGTATCTGTAATTACTCTGAGACCTTCGTCACGGCACAGCTGCTAAAGCTTGTGGCTAATTACGCCACTGTATCACCCTTTATGTACTACGCACAGCCAGGGGTGGGGCTTTAAAAGTGAATGAAGTTGTCCCATGATATACATTTTACCCTAATGTGGATACTGTGATAAGGGCAAAAACAGTGGAGCACATACAGACTAAAACTGCATTAAACATCTATATGTAAAAATGTATGTAAATGTTTACATAGACTTATATATCCACAATAGAATAAAAACTATACCTCACAAGAGTATAGTATAAAATGTACACTTTACAAATAATCCAGAAATATAAATATGGGAGTGTATTGAAAAATATGTACATATATACATACATATACTCAGTGTGTCAGTGTGTACATACATATACTTATCTAGGTTTAGATGTACATATATGTACATGCATTTTTTTAGTACACTCCCATATTTATATTTGTAAAGTGTACATTTTATATTGTACTATTGTGAGGTATAGTTTGCATTCTGTTGTTTTTGCTGCTTTTAACTTTGTACTGTCCGCTTTCTGTCTTGACAATGCAAATTTCCCAATTGTGGGACTAATAAAGGTTTATCTTATTTTAAACATGCATTCATCCAGTTTAACAAACTTAACAGGAAGCATGACATACAATTTACTATTATTTAATTTTTATTTTTGGCACAGATTGTTATTTCAGAATGGGAAACAGCCTGTTATTATTGTTGTCATTATTATTGCCTAGCAAGTGGGAAATATCATTCTGAGCTGAAGATACATGGTTTCTATTTACGTCTGCCTGTCTCTTCACTGTCATTAAGCAACAGTATTGAGTTTTACTTTTACGAAGTAATTTTAGTACAAAGGAAGCGTGGGCTCATTAACTTCATTAATGCAAACTTAAATATCAGCTGACACCACGTTATTACTCAGAAAATGGTATCGATTTCATGAGTGCTACCTTGTGTACAGCTAGTCCTACCACTCTTCCTTCCCTCCCTCCCTCCCTCCCTCCCTTCCGAAGTGTTCCACTCCACTGGCCGCCACTCCACAAGCACACTTGGCGTGACTCTCCACTGTTGACTTTCAGCAATGGAGCCACCAATCAGCAGGCGCATAATTTTCCAATTGATCTCTATTAGAAAGTGGGAGTGTGATGTGAGCCAGCCTCGCTCTTCCCCACTCTTGCACAAACACAAACACAAACAGAAAGATGCATAATCCGAGTGAATAGGAGGTAGAGGCGGGTAGAGATGTACATCGATAATCTGTTCAAGAATTTCACACCGTAGCAAAATCAATGGCATTTGGATGGGTGTGGGGACATTGCCTAAACCTGCTGGTCTGTTAGGCTAATGAGCTTAGCCCAGGGTTTTGTCACAGCAGTCGGTAGGCCTTCACTTCACATTTGGAGCTTGTGGCTTTACTGAGCCACCACCCCCTTCCAGCGGAATGTTAGAATAAGTAAATACGGCAACAAAAAACCATCTTGCATAGCATCTAACTATGGAAACTACTGAACAGGGCTCACATAGGAAGGCTGCAGGGTTTTGCATCCAGTCATTGATCAGTTGTTATTAGAAAAGTATTATTATTAGAAGAATAATAGGAATGGATAGGAATGAGGACAATGCAGGCAAAATTAATATATTAATTTTATAATAGAATTATGTGATTATTTGATTCCTGGTTATTGAGCCTAGTCTCTCTAGGTGGGTAGGATGGCCCTCTCTTTCCCAACATTTCTCAGATAGTGTACTCTCCAAGTGTGTTGAACTGTTGTGTGACTTTATATGCCTGCTAGCCTTTACCCTCCCAGCCTCTTAGCAACATGTAGGAGGAATATAGGAGTAAGCCTAGCTAATGGGTGAAAATCGGAGGGGGTCAAAATCTCTTTCTCTCTCTCTCTTTCTTTCACTCTCTCTCTCTCTCTCTCTCTCTCTCTCTCTCTCTCTTTCTTTCTCTCTCTCTCTCTCTCTCTCTCTCTCTCTCTTTCTTTCACTCTCTGTCTCTCTCTCTCTCACTCTCTCTCAAGAATATTTACAGTAATCTGAAAACCTTCTAAGCTACTCCATAGTCAGCTGAATCAAAAAAGAGCTAGTAGGTAGCAGTTTCTTTTTACTATGTTCCATAAAAAAAGTACATGATAGGAATTTCTTGTTTCAGATGTACAAACACCAGACCTTGTAGCTGCACATTTATTTATTCATGGCTTCGCCGTTCTATGTCTGTGCAATTTTATTTACCACGTTCTTCAGTTTTGTTCATTTTACATATTCCTGCTTTGCTCAGAGACTCTATCGATCCGGAGCTTCGGGCTGTCAAATTGCAGGCAAAGCCTTTTCTAATCCATTCTGGGGTTTCCTGCTGAGGAACAGATCCAGCTCCATGGGACACCATCACTGTCTATCTGCCCTTTGAAGGATGACTGAACCCCACTGTCTCGCTGTGTCTGTACCTGGCTGAGTGAATGTCACTGGAACGGAGACCTTTCAGAGTCTGCCTCACTACAGTTCCGTCTACTGCTGCCTGAGTGATGCTGGGTTTGCCTTTAAACCACTAATTCTGCGCTGCTTGTTTCATCTGTGGGAAGCATTAGCTAAGTGTTAAAGCCCCAAAGTGATGCACAATAAGCACCCAAATATATAAGCATATACAGCTCCAGAAAAAAAGAGACCACTGCAGTTTATTTTTAAATCAGCGTCTGTGAGTATGACAACCATTCCATGCCAGTGTCTGTTAAATTCCTACACAAGCACCTCCTTCTGCTTTATGAGGGACTGATTAGTGATCATCTGAATCAAATCTTATTTAATGAGATTTAGTATAAAAGTATAAAAAGTACAAAAACACTGCTGTAAGCAACACTCTCCTCTTGTAATGCGACCAGTTGGATGCAAAACACTACTAGAAGTACATCAAAGGTAATTATTGTCATTTTGTTTAAGAGTGAACAAGAGATTTGTTTTCTTTGAATTATTCAGGTTCTGTAAACGCTGCATCTTTTCTCTTATTTTGGTGTTTTGTTGTTTCCTACAATTATGCTTTAAAAAAACAACATTTTTAATTTGGAAATTAGGAAAAATATTGTCAGCATTTCTTAAAAACTAAGGCAAAGCTGTTCAGTTCAATACTTGCACCTATATGAGATACATTTTTGAAATGGTCTCTTGTTTTTTTTTCCAGAGCTGTATAAACTATGTATGTAATATGTGTTGCAGCTCCATTTGATAAGATTTAGAATGTAATCATTTTATTCAATATCTAGTCATATTTATTTATTTATTTTGCATTCGAATGAGCAGTTTATATATTTGTTATTCAGTTACAAGGCTGATCAGCACAGAGGCTTTGAAATAAAAAAAGGAAAGTGAAGAGGTTAAAGAATTAAATGTCAGCTCTAATTCAAGGGCATTTACACCAGTATAGGAATCCACAGCCCTTGCATACACACTTCCCTCATTTTAAAGTCAACATGTTTTTCCATTTATTTCTGAGCAGAATGTGGTACAGGAGGTTTGCGCTTCTTCTCGGTAAAGCTTTAGTAGTTAAATTCTGCTGAACAAGGACAGCTAGAAGTGTTCAAATGTGGAAGGTTCGTGACTCTAAGTGACAGGACTTCCACACAATAGTCTCGATTCTAAATCAAGACAAAGAAAAGGACATCTGGCGATTGCAGTATTAAGTATAAGTTACATCATTCAGACCCACAAAAATTATATGATCTATTTTGTATTTAAGATAAGAAAGAACTTTATTTATCCCGAGGGAAATTCTTTTGTCCTAAACATGCTCAATGGAACAAGAGGAATAACGAGACAATAAAAAAGAAGAAGAAAGGAAATCTGGAGCAAAGAAAATAGAAAACAAGGAAGGAACCAACAGACATCATTTTGGTCACTGGTGGAGTAATTTGATACTTTAGATGAACAGAGGGAAATGATGTGAGTGTGTCATTTTCATACAGGCCACATAGACCACAACAGTAGAATATTTCACACTTGTGTGCTCATGGGTGTGGGCAAAAGTGAACATCCGTATGGAACCGAGTTCAAGGCTTTGGAGTTAGCTTTCAGTTCCCAAATGCCCTGAAGTGAAGAATTGAATCTTTTTGGGACTCCCACCCCTGACTTTGACACATTGCAGTGTGTTACAGTGCTCATAGAGCCATATTTTTAGTTGTCATGTATTCCCTATTGGTACAAGTTTTCCAGGGTTGTAGTTTTTACCAAATGGCCAACATGACACAGCTTACTGTTGCACCTGCAACATACCAGTGATTTTCAACATTTTAAAAGGAAGCAAGAAATCATTATTAGCTGTTGGTAGCTAACGCTGATCTATGCTACAGGTGTTAAGCTGCTAGCAGTTTAACTTCTCTGCACTGTCAGCTTAGTACAGCGAATGTTAGCTTCTGTTGTCAGTGATGTTTCACAGTGATGTGTCACTCCTACACCACTCATACTGCATCTTTATAGGTTCGTAAGAATTTGAGGCACTGCGTTGAATAGCAAGAATTCACCTTTCGCTGTTGTCAGGAATGCATGAAAACTTTTTAGACATTTTCAAATAAAAGCATCAGCAGGATGAACTAATCAGACCACACCAACCAAACTGAACTTCATTAATGCAGACCTAAATATCAGCTGTTTAGCTGTTTGGTCACAAAAAGACCATGACTTAACCTAACCCTTGCAAAAAGTAAGTACGGGGGGGCCTGAGTCACGACACAGATCCGTTCCTTCAGCAGTGATGTAACCTGAATTTTGGTGTAAGTGGAAACACACCCTAGTCTCAGTCACTTACAGATCCAGTTGTAAAATCATAAAAACACAGCTAAGCCACAGAAATAGGAAAAGGAAAACACCCTCTCTCATACGCCCAACCCGATCTCACAGGATTTCGTGCAGCCATCACGAAATACAATTTAATCAAAATACGTGCTGCAATCACGATTTAGGGCTTTTTTTGTGCTAGGACAACGCTTCACGAACCAATGTATTTTAGGGTTAAGGTTAGGGTTAAGGTTAGGTTTAGGGTTAGGGTTAAGAACTTTTCCCGTCTCACAGCATTTCAACTTGTTTTAACCACTTTGCAAACAAATACGGAAATAAGGAATCAACTCATTATTTCACTCCTGCTGTCCCTCAGTCACCAGTTAGCGCAGAAAATGCATAGGGTACTGGAGTGTTGTCCTAGCACGAAAAAAAGCACTAAATCATGATCGCAGCACGTATTTTGATTAAACTGGCTGCACGAAAACTTGTGAGACTGGGCTGCATACGCCGCATTCATGGGCGTCACCGCCATTCAATCTGAAGGGGACGTGTCCCCCCCACATTTAACATAAAATATTAGTTCTGTTGAATCTTGAATCTTTCGGAAAAGAATCCGTTCTAGCTCGCCCGCATAGTCCATAAGTACAGCGTAAATCGAGTGGGATGGGAATGACAGTGAGCGTAGTAAACTCGACACATCGTATGTCGAGACTGTTATAACCCGAGGATCCCCTGTACCCTTAATTCTACTTAGTATTGTACTTATCTAAATACAATGCATCTAAATACAAAAAACTTGTTTTTTAATTAATGTATTATACAGAAATACTCTTCAGATGTATTCAAAGATTGTATTTGTAAGTACATTATACTTTATACAAATTATACTTTAACGCACTATGAGGAGATGCATTTAAATAAACACAGTTCTTAACATGCTTAAGCATACCTAAACTAAAGTATCCATATCCGCCATGCCAGCCTAAGTGTGTTACGTACATTTGAAGCAGTGCCTTTTAAATGATACTATAGTGTGAAAAAAAGAAATACAAGTATTTACCATAATGAAGCATGCTTAAACAAAAGTATTCTAAATTACCTTATCAGGATAGGTGTATTATTCAAAGCAGGGATACTTTAATATGCTGTAAGAACAGGCACTTGATTAAACGTATTTCTTAATACACTAAAATGTACATGTGCATGTATGTATTTAATTCGGTACCAACCTTAGTGTAATCTGATTTACAACTTAACCGTTGCTTTAGTGAACTTTAGTGAAGCACCAAGCTGTCAATCCCTACTGGGCAAATGCTTCAGGCTAAGCTTTTGGGTGGGAAATGGCTATGAGTGAATAAGTTAAATGCAGATAAAGAATTTCGTGCTGTTCACACTGTGTGCTATGGTGTGTTCACATATGACAGAACGGTCACTTTCTCTTTTCTTTCAGCCTCCGGGTACCCACGACCCTAGTAAGGATTAAGCGGCTACAGAAAATGGATGAATAAAAGTAAGCAGTGTTTTATCGAAAACTACTAAAATGACATACAAATCCAATTTAATACCGTTTAGGTTTTTTGGGGTTTTTTAACATCGGCTAAATGCATTTGAAGTTATATTCAATCATAGCTTAATTACAATTTAATACACTGTTCCAAAATCTGTGTAATCTGTATAATTTTTTATTGTACATCTCAGGAAAGAAATAAGAGTCCACTGCAAAAATGTTCGGTTTCTCAGGTTTTATCGTTTAAAAGTGCAAGTATTGAACTCAACAGCTTTGCCTTCGTTTTTAAGAACTGCTGACAATATTTCTCCTGAATTCCAAATAAAATATTGTTCTTTAAAGCATCATTTTAAATGAAATGACAAAGCATCAAAATAAGAGAAATGATGCAGTGTTTACAGAACTTCAATAATTAAAAAAAAAATCTCTTGAGGTGCTCGTGTAGGAATTGAACAGACACTAACATGGAATGTTGTCATACTCATAGAGAGGCTGATTTAAAAATAAATTGCAGTGGCCTCTTATTTTTTTCCAGAGCTGTATATGTGTATGTTATGCGTAAACCATAATCATTAAAAGTATGTACCTTTCATGTTAAAGTGCCACTTACATACTTTTTTTGACTGGTCAAGTCTGTAATGCAGCATGAATTCACTTAGAGAAGACAAGTGGAGGCAAAAAGCCCCTGTAACAAGTAACAACTGAGAACGGCTGCATCACAGGCCTGGCAGAGCCTCAGCGAGGAAGACATCCAGCATCTGGTGATGTCTGTGGTTTGCAGCCTTCAGGCAGTCATCCATTGCAAAGGATTTGCAACCATGTACTAGACATGATTATTTTATTTGAGATTATGTTAATGTGTCACATTACTTATGGTGGTCTGAAATGGCAGGATTGTGCATGAAAAGCGTTATGATTCCTCTATGGTTGATTCAACATAGCTATATATAACCTTAAACTGAAACTGACATTTTACACTTCTACTTCACGATCAGTGTTTTGTCTCAAATCCAGTGTGCTTGAAGACAACTAGTAAATTTGTGTTCCCTTTAATAAAGTTACACAGATGCTGTTCAAATATTTCTAACTTAAACATTAATGTAATCAAATCAAATATAAAACCAAAGCTATTTGCCACTACAGGACATTCAGGTCTTATCTAGTTTGTTATAGAAAAACAAGGTACCCTCAGAGTCCAGAGCATGGGCCCGGGAACCATTATAGCTTTATAACCATTATAATGCCCCTAATTCTCATCATTATTAGTGTTATAAATTGACTATAAACTGTAAACTTAAAGGGAGCATTTTTCGGCAGGGTAGCGTGAATCGATAGACTCTTTGCGCTACTGTAGCATTTTTCGACAAGGCAACATAATCCATCAGAACACCGGCACCCATGGTCCAGGCCACGATCAGAACAGTAATTTAACAGAACATTGCGATTACAGAAATAATAGAAATTCAGCAGATGTGTATATATTAATATACATATCTACCAATGTGGCTAGTTCAATGATAGAGATGTCATTAGATTCATTTAGAGTGATGCGAAATGGCACAGCTATGTCTAATATAATAGCGGGAGCTGCAATGTCTGATATAATATAACCAATATATTCATTTTATTTAAATGTCAAAGCAACCAGTGAACCTTTCATATGTTATGTTGATGGTGGTTAATCTTTGAGTGTTTCTTTGCTTTACATCACTTACATCTTTTACCCCGCTTTGTGTTATTAGAAATCATTTTAAAAAAAAGTCTATATGATCATAAAATAACCATTTCATGTAATAGCTTCCTGTTATCTAGCTTTTAGAGACATTAAACACTTCAGATGTCTGGTTCCTGTCAGCTCTGTAAATGATTCTGACACCATTTCTGTAGTTTCTTTAGAGCATTTCACATCACAGCACTCCGGGTGATGTTTTTTTTTTTCCTTTTCTTGGTTTTAAAGACTGAATTATACAGAAATTATATCATTATCATATTCTAAATATTATAACATGCACATACGGTTCCAGCTGTGACAATGGCATAGTAACGACCCGGATGGAACTAAAAAAAGCACCGAGGTGGCTGCAGAGTAGCAGTGCTCCGAACATGCAGTTTTCCTTTTTTTTCCTACTCTCTGTGCTCCGTGTGCACTGTTACGTGGCTGCTGTGCGGCGAGAAGTGTGTTTATCAAGCTTCCTCTCCTGACACCAGAGGATCAGGCAGCACTCTCAGTGGTGATGGACTCAATCAACCATGACCCTCTGCTACACAGGACGGCCTTCGCACACACGAGTGTCCCAACTCCCCCCTCCCACCTCTCCCTAACTCCTCCACTCCTCTCTGTCTTTCTCTGTTTCCCTCTCTCTCTCTCTCTCTCTGTTTGTGTATCTCCCTGGCTGAGCCTTGCTCCGCTCTGCTCCAAACTGTATAAATAGAAATCTTCTCAGTGGCCATCTGCTTGCTGCAGTCAGAGCGAGATTATGGAATCTATACACACATCTAGCACTACCGATTCACAACTGGGTCAAATATACCTATGTACGCACACACACACACACACACACACACACAAACACACACACATGTGTGTGTGTGTGTCCAGATGGTTGTTTTAGCCCTGAAAAAGGGGGTGCCTTGCTAAGCTGTGGTTTCATAGAAGGTATATGGATGGATGATAACGAGATTGTGTGTGTCTGTGCACATGGTATTGGGGGTTGGGGAGGAAGGTGCTGCCACTGACTCCACAAAAGATCCGTCCCAAGGCTGATTTACTGGAGCATAAACTAGACGAAATCATAACGCTCTCAAAGAGCAATTTAAGATCAGTGTAGGAATGCAAGGAGCGAGGTGGAAGCTGGATAAAGGCAGCCCAAGAAGGAGGCTCTTTAATCACGGCCCCATGACTTAATACTGATCGTATAATTTCATGCCAGAACAAAGCTGCTGAAATGTCCCTTTTCTTAACAGAATGTTTCCCAGAATACTCTAAAATCTCCCTCCACATTCGGTGCCCTTAAAACCCTGCCCCTTCTGCTCTGGCTGGGATTACCGGCAAACAGCTGGGACCAGAGTCCAAGCCAGAGTGCGGCGGAGGTGCTTAAACTCCAGGACAATGCTGCTATGATACTGTGATTATATATCTTTAATGGTGCGACCAAATATATGAAGCTATATAAAAAATACAGAGATATTGCTGTAGAAAAGGTGGTAAAATCAATTAATTAAAAAATGACGATATATCTCTTGCAGACCAGTGTGATTTTCTTTCTTATTTACTATTCAAAATGAATAACATCTTCTATTTTTATTGTTTAAGGTATTTTTAATATTTAAGGTCAATAATGGAAACATAAAAAAGGTTTTTCTTAGCAAAATCTGCATGTGCCGCTACTATGTGTTACAAAAACACATTTTAGATGAAAATCTTCTCTCAAAACTACCTTCGAATGTTGTATTAGGCACCAAACAATCTGTGAGGCAGCTTTCAGAGGTGTTTAACGCTTCAGATGGTGATTTTCCTTTCACCACTGACTAGTCTGCGTCCTTGCGCCTCCACTGAAGCTCTGCTGTGGAACAGAATCCATGCCTGCATTCATGCACAGGCTGAGGGTGGAAATGTAACCTGTGTACTGCACTCCCAGGAACGCAGGCTTTGTTCAGCACTGCAGCAGCGCCTGATGCACCTGGTCATGCTCAGTGTCCCCAGAGAACTTTCTAGGTCATGAAAAAGCCATGAAATGTCAGCTCTAATGATTTGCATTCCGACCTAGAATTGGTGCGAAAAGGAAACGTGAGCAACTTCTGACTAGAGTATGTGTGAAAAGTCAGGTATGATGTCATTAGTCAACACTTAAAAAGGATCATCAAAGAGGAATTAAAATTCAATTCATAATTTAAATGATTTAAATTATAGTAAAATATACTGAACCAAATAAAAGACCACTTCAAAAATGTTCAGTTTCTCAGTTTTTATCTTTTATAGGTGCAAGTATTGAACTGAACAGCTTTGCCTTAGTTTTTAAGAACTGCTGACAATATTCCTCCTCATTTCCAAATGAAAATATTGTTCTTTAAAGCATTGTTTTAAAGGAAATGACAAAACATCAAAATGCAGCGTTTAGAGAACTTTAATAATTCAAAGAAGACAAATCTCTTGTTCTCTCTTAAACAAAATGGCAATAATTACCTTTGACATACTTCTAGTAGTGTTTTACCATCCAACTGGTCTCATTGCAAGAGGAGAGTGTTGATTACAGCAGTGTTTTTATACTTTTCCTCATTAAATAAGATGTGATTCAGGTGATCACTAATCAGTCCCTCATAAAGCAGAATGAGGTGCTTGTGCAGGAATTTAACAGACACTGGCATGGAATGGTTGACACGCTCATAGAGATTCTGATTTTAAAATAAATTGTGGTATTTTTTCCAGAACCATACATTTGTGTCCAATATATTTACTCTAGACAGGTCTGTTGCAATCCCAATGTATGTAGATAAGCCTGTGTTCGTTTCATAGTCACATGATTCGGTGTTATAGTGCATCTTGAGGATCCTAGTCAGCCATGACATTTACATTGCGGCAGAGTCATTGCAGCGTCACTCCAAATGGTCCGAGTGCAGGGGTTCTGCCTCATCAGCCGAGGTAATTCAGCCCCAGCTGAAGCTTTTGCTGGATGAAACAGCCTGATTTGCAAGTGTCTCTCACAGCTTTTTTTTTGAAAAGCAAATCCATAAATATTAATTTCACAATTTTCACAAAGTGCGTCCCACCCCAAGTGTGCTTACCGCCGTGAATACAGGTTTTATTTGGGAGTTAATGAACGACCAAGACATGTTATAATTTTCCTCATTTTGGAGTGGCTCTTAAGAAAAGCAACTCCAGCATGCAATAATTATTGAAATTCTTGAGCTTATATTTAGCTGGAATAAAGCTGACGATAAATTTAGACACATTAGGCGTTCATTCAGGATGACCTTTTAATTCAGAGCTAAAAGCACTGCTCTGTGAATTGCCGGTAGTCATGGTGCATGCTCAAAGCAGTTAAAAAAAAAAAAAAAGATGGATTCAGGGCACATTAACACATGATGAGTCCTTGCATATAAAACACTGCTTTTAATTTCAAGCCCTCACAATGAATCAAGGCGATGTAATGACTGGAAACGTGCTGATTTTTCAAAATATGTACATTTTTTACTGCTGTATTCAAATGAGTGTCATTTAACAATATTATATGTTATTTGTGGTCTTATGCAATATTCTGCATATACAAATAGTGGCACTGAATCATAAGACTGCACATATGATATTTGGCTTCAGTAGCTTATCTTTTTGCAATGTATCTTTTTTTAAACATAAATTGAAAATACCAGCTGTCCAAACACCCTTGTATCATTTTTTTTGTGTGGAATTTAACTTAAATAATAAACAACTATTCTTTACTTGTGTCAAAATTCTAGGAAGAACGGACCAGTAGAACACAACATCTTTTTAAGAGATTATAGCATGTAAATATTATACAGTTACAATAATTCAGAAAAATACATTGCAAAAAATATTGAATGCTAATTTGTTTAATGCTGATTGATCTTATCTTGGAAATATATAGATTTTAGGTTCTTAAATACATTTACATTAGGTTTATAAGGTAAAGGGTACATTACAAACAAATATACTGGCCATCATAATTCATTAATGCTGGGTTATTTTTGGATGATTTGTTTGTTACAATGGCTGCCCTGTCGCTAACTTAAAAACCGAATGGCCATTTTGTGTTTGAGCCAGAGAGTGGCCTGTCTCTGGTAGGAGCAGTTTGGCTTCTTAACTTCCAGCTTTTTCATCTAATGACTCACCATCATTATGCAATTTAGCCGGAGCACAAACAGTTTGGATTTTCTGTCCTCGTCTGCTCCCAGACGTACCTGGCAACGTTTCAGACACGCCGCAGAGTGTGAGAGCCACGTCACGTAATTGTTCTGGGCAATTTCTGCCTGAGTGGAGCCCCTTTTTCAGAAAGTGTCACGTTTGTGTGGCCTATCTCTGAGCCAGGACACGGAAAAATCTGGACCTGCAAACTGTCAACATACTGTTCCATCAGTGCTTCGATGTTACATGCGCTCATGTTGAAAAGATGGAGAGAAATATCATTACGAAGGAAATTCTGAGTTGGGAAACGTGGCAGCGAACGTAGAGGAGAAGGCACTGTGCCGTGTTTCTTTGATGGTGGATCTCATTCCCTGGTGAAGCAACCTAGAAATGCATTATTTCAATTAAATGTATAATTCAGGAGGCAGTCTCCAAGGTTTGAAGCGAAATAAAGGTTCTTCTTTGGTGTTTAGAGATTTTCATTATTCATTATTGTTTTCTGTCTGCACTATTTGTAGAGCAGTGAAGCAGTGATGTTGTAACCTATGTTGCATGTTTTTTGTTTTTTTTTTTAATTAAATGTCGATACCAAAGCATGATCACATTATATTCCTTTAAACAATATAAAATGTTTTTAAAAGAGCCCAACAGTGGTGCCCAACAACCTTTTGCAATGACTGCTGTGTTAGACAGTCCAATATTCATGAGAAGGTGACAATTACTGTCATAAGTGATCTGTGATCAAAAGACTATGTAATTACGTTCTTTGTTCTGTCTGCGTTTTTTTCCCCCCCTAATTTTCTTCACTGCCGCAAGTTTGGCAGTGGGTCTTGGAGCAGGTGGTGAAATTGACTATCATCACACTGTTGGTGTGCTGCACCCCACCGTCGCCAGTGGAACAGTGAATTGTAAGATGAATACCGTTCTCCAAGGCCTGTTCTCAGCCATTCTGCTTCAGTCTGCTCATCGCAAGGAGTGACATCTTCCTCTCAGGGCAGCACGCTGTGGCAAATCATATCTTTTCTTTCCTTGTTATCATAAGCCTTATCCATTGAGATTTGTGTGAGGCTGAGAGGAGCTTTAAAGTAGACTTCTCTTTTTGTTCCCCATCTCTCATTCCCTTCATGCAGCAAAAGTGTCATAAGTGCTTTTTTTTCCCCCTTCCCTCAAACTTTGTGGCGGAACTGTGTTTCGCCCTGTCACTTCGCTCGCTTGCCATTGTTGTCGCTGTTGGATTTCAAAGGCTCTCGCGTGCCGACAGGCTTTTGGGAGGAGGGTGGGCCACTTTTGTTGGCTGATCAAAGGGTGGGATGCTGCGGGGAGCGCGTTTGAGCAGAGATGAGCTGCTCTCGGATCTGACTCGCATCGTCATCCCTCGATGCGCATCTAGTCGGGAGCACCGTCGAGGGCTGTTGTGTTGCCTAGGTGTAGTGTGGCTTTCCAGGATAGACAGAGGCCGTCTGGAGTAATCTTCTCCCTCTTCCTGCCCTCTGTTTCCGCTTCCAACCGTACAATTGCTTTTCAGATCTGTGCAAAATGCAGATATGCACCCTTCACACTGCTTTCCATAGTTTCCACAAGTCTGATTTACATAATACTTCCACAGCCTTGTGCAGAACTGCTAGCAAGACTGCCTTGTTCTTTAGTGTAGTTTACGTGAGCATGAGGAAAACATATTTTGAATAACCTATTTTACTTGATAGTTCAGTATGATGATATTCTATCATTGTAATGACAAAATACAGCTCCAGAAAAAAATAAGGGACCACTGCAATTTATTTTTAAAACAGCATCTCTATAAGTATGACAACGATTCCATGCTGGTGTCTGTTAAACTCCTTCACAAGCACCTCATTCTGGTTGGATTTGTCCTAAGCAGATATTGGTTGAATTTATCTAGAGTAGATTTTAGCTAGATTTATGCAGAGCAGGTATTGGTTTGATTAATCCAGAGCAGGAGAAAAAAAAAGGAAAATGATCTTGTTTAAGTTTGAAATGTACTTTTGCAGGCTTTTCTAAAATCTCAGTTGTTACAACATTTCCGGTTTTCAGCAGAAGAGGAGATATTTTAGTATTCATTTGCATGGTTTCATTTATATTTTTTTGTGATTTTATAATACCACCACACTACATGACTGACACACACAGCAAATTATATCAAAGTCAGTCTCCACACACAACCCATTTATGAAGCAGAGACAAGCAAGTGAGTGGTCGGTGTGCTGAAAGCTGGAAATAACACCTTTGCTGCCACAACTGATAATGCAAATATCATGTTTAATTCAGTGCTAGGAGTTTCAACTAACATTGGTGATATTTTTGTAAAAGCAGTTTAGCCCCACCCATTCATGTTAACATGTTTCAGTCCTGTGCTATCCTTTTGAATGAGTTGTTAGACAGGACAGCCAATCAGAAAAGAGATCATTTACATATCAATCATAAAGGCGAAGTCACAAAAACAGCCGGTTTTATTCTAAGCAACAATCAGAGATTGGAAAATGGTCATGTAAGAATGAATATTATTCTTAAAATATTAATCCGATTTTTTGGTACACAGCCATACAAAATGAGGTAGAAGAGAAAAGGTAGAATATGATCCCTTTAAAACTCCTTGGCAAATCATTGTTTTTAATAGTTAAAGATTGTGTTGGATTATATGAACACCCTGATTAATCAAAACATCAAAAAACCCCAGTAATATTTACATGCTTTGTGATAATAATAATAATAATAATAATAATAATAATAATAATAATAATAATAATAATAATAATAATAATAATAAAAATAATAATGGCACAGTGGTTAGCATTTTTGCCTCACAGGGAGAAGGTCCAAGATCTGATTCCTGCTCAAATGACCAGGATCCTTTTCATATGGTTTTCCACCTGGAGCTCCACTTCCCTTCCACAATCCAAAGACATGTATAATAAGTGGTTTGGATAATGAATAATAATTAGCTATTCAATTAGAATGAATAAAAATCCTAATTGGTTACATTTTCACCAACCAAACCATGGCTCATAAACCAGAGACTGGACTGACATATGAAAAGGGTGAACCATTACACCTCTAATTGGCACTATAAATTTACCGAACACCACACTCTCACTCAGCGGCAGAGATTACTGTATTGAAATTATTGCTAAGGAGTTACCTTTTGAGAATAATGACAAATCACAGAGGTCTCCCTGTGATTTTTTGGTGACATTTTTTTCCAGCGACATGCCTGTTATGATAATGCTCCATTGTTTCCAATGGCTCATGCTGATAGCAGACTGTAACACACTCCCTGCAGTGTAGAGCTGCCAGTGGAGGGTGATGATAAAAGAAATTTCACTGACAGATGTTGGTTTGCTCTGTTTAGTTTGCTGCATGACTCTCCAGAGATGAGAGATGATGAATGATGGACTCTGTGGAATGGGAGATGAAGCCACACTCACTGCACAGCATGGACCTAATTTTGGACATTACACCACTGGCCCACAGGAGCGAGGGAGAGAAAGCAAGAGACAGACAGGCAGAGAGAGAGAGAGACAAAGAGACAGAGAGAGAGAGAGAGAGAGAGAGAGAGAGAGAGAGACAAAGAGACAGAGAGATGGGGAGAGAGACACAGAGAGAGAAAGAGACACAGAGAGAGAGAGAGAGAGACAGAAACAGAGAGAAAGAGAGAGAGAGAGACAGAAACAGAGAGAAATAGAAAGAGAAAGAGAGACAGAGTAAATATGAGTGAGTACATGAATGTATGCATGATTCAGACATGAGCTCGCTGATATCCTAATGATGAGAGCCTTTTCACCAGAGGGTTCGCTAAGATTGTTATGCACTGTTGCTCCATCTCTGCACTAAAGGCTGCATTCTGCAAGACTGACATCGCTGGACTGAGTGTCTGCACAGCTCACGTGTATCATCTGCATGCGCTTTGAAGGTGTTGTGTTGGGCTTTAAATACATCTCAGGAAAAAAAGAAGAGACCACTGCAAAAATGTTCAGTTTCTCAGGTTTGATCTTTTAAGGGGCCAGTATTGAACTGAACAGCTTTGCCTTAGTTTTTAAGAACTGCTGACAATATTTCTGAAAAATTTCAAATAAAATTTGGTTCTTTAAAGCATCATTTTAAAGTAAATGATGCAGTGTTTACTGAGTTTGAATAATTCAAAGAAAATTATTTTTTCTTGTTCACTCAAACAAAATGGCAATAATGACCTTTGACATATTTCTAATAGTGTTTTGTCACATCGCAAAAGGAGAGTGTTGAATACAGTAGTGTTTTTTTTATACTTTTCCTCATTAAATAAGATTTGATTCAGATGATCACTTATCAGTCCCTCATAAAGCAGAATGAGGTGCTTGTGTAGGAATTTAACAGACACTGGCATGGAATGGTTGCCAGACTCATAGAGATGCTGATTTAAAAATAAATTGCAGTGGTCTCTTACTTTTTTTCAGAGCTGTATGATGGCACAATAATATATTAGTTGCTAATCTTTGCTGCAATAATGGGCTGTGGAACACTCATATCACAGAAGGCTGTAATAAGCAACTCAGCTTAGAATTTAATAAAATCTTTGATTCACTGACATATTATTAATAATAATTTGCAAGCCATATAACAGCCGCAGTCTAATTACATTGTTCATATTTTGCTGGTATTATATAGCCCCAGTTTTAGAGCCAATATACTACATTCAACTATATTATCATCCCCTCCAGGGTCAACTTGATGTTTGGGCAGGTTTATGTACAAAAACAATGCATAATTTCATAGCGTTCCTTTAAGACAGATGCATGTAAAGGATGCTGATGATGTTCTGATGTCCATTATTTTGCATTATTCAGAAAATAGTCTGGACTGAAACACTACCTGAATGGGTAGGACTAAACTATTGTAAGCTGAGCTGGCAGATAATTAGTAGGTGTTTGTGATGTCACTAAAACATTCATTTCAAAAGGAGCTGTTTTTGCAACTTAGTTTCCATATGTGGATGGTAAGGGTGTTGAAATTAATCACATAATCAATGTATTGCGATGCAGACGTGGACGATGATGCATCGATGCAGTCGCAGGACATAATCGATTATATCATAATGACATTGCTTGATTTTCAAAATCTAGTTAAAAAAAGGCAAATCTAGTTAAAAAAAAGCATCTAGTTAAAAAAAGGCAATGTTTTGTTGTTGAAGACTGACCATATTCATTGAAGATGTAAGCTAGGCCTATACTATTTATTTTGGTTACAATTTAATGCTATGGGCACAATTTCTGTTTACATTTTGATGAGCTATGTC
>JBBPCY010079598.1:0-26570 GCA_037974405.1 Brachyalestes nurse
GTGTGTGTGTGTGTGTGTGTGTGTGTGTGTGTGTGTGTGTGTGTGTGTGTGTGTGTGTGTGTGTATATATATATACAAATGCTCGTACAAATACATATATATTGAGACAAATGATTAACAAAATTCTACTTAAGTGAAGATGAATTAATACTGTAAGGGTTCAGTTTTGCTCAGAACACTTATCGTGCATTTGATGATTGCAGCAGTTGCTTTTTAGGCCTGTTACAGGAACTAGTAAGGAGAGAACACACTGACCTTCTTTCTCAGTTCCTCCACAATGTTTGACTTTATTTCCATCATTACTTCTCCATGACTCAACCTAGACTTTGTTTTTTATTCTGTTTCACTAGAACATGTCACCTCGTGTATCTATAGGCCTCTCAACACTGGTCTGATTCAGACAATTTAGATCAGTAAGTAAAGAATGTGAAGTGAAGATTTTTGTGGTGATTTCCTCCATTACAGCTCTAAATGGTGGAACTGTGCTCCGCATGGGTCTTTATCAGATTTCTCAGTGCATGAGTGTAGAATGAGGATCACACACACATGCACATGTGTGTGTGTGTGTGTGTGTGTGTTTTTATGTACATACATACAGTTGTAAGTAAAACAAAAAGTTACACTTCTGCGCACACTTTGAAGTGTTCAGAGCACACTTCCAAACGCTAATCCATGATTACTCTGACTCTGAGACATTTGATAAAGTGAGCTTATGTGTCTGAAAGCATCCCTTTAACTTGTGTATGTGTGTTTGTGTGGCTGCATGTGGCACTGTGTTTAGTGGTGACTTTTGTCATATGATGAAACACAACACGTCATTTGAGGCAAAGGGAATATTTGTTTAAGATTTTTCACCAAACTACTCCTTTGATGGTGAGTTCATCTGCACGTCTAACTGTATATCACATCAGATTTCTCATTGCAGTCCTGATTTAGGATCAGATCATCGGGTTTATTAAAAACTGTTCCTAGATCAGAATTTGTACCCTGAGACATTTGAAAAATGTGGGGTTTTGTGTGAAAGTCTTCTGTGTGTGTTTGTGGGTCTGTGTGTTGGTTTTACATGCACAAACAGGTGTGCTGGGGGCTTTATCTGGGTGATATGGCTTTTTGTGTGTGTGTGTTTGTGTGTTTGTGTGCGTGTGTGTGTGTGTGTGTGTGCGTGTGTGTGTTTGTTTAATCTTGCCTCTTGTTTGTATCCCTCATGTTGTTTTGCTTAATGTTTGGCACTGTCTCACACTTGTCACATTCATTCACATGTACAATCATTGACCTTGTATCTCCGAAATAATAACTTTTAACTTAAAAAGATTTGTAAACAACTTCGTTATATACACAGTTTTATAGCCAAGAACTAAGTAGTTTTTGTCCATTTCTACTGATCAGTTCACTGCGAGCTTTTACATACGTTATGTAAAAAGGTTTTAATTTAAAAAACGGACATACAAGTTTCTCTTCAGATGCAATGTCTCAGTCTGTCGCTGCCCAGTTTACCATCACTGGAGCCAACAAGCACAAGCAATGTGGCTAACAAGAACTAGAAGTCAATAGTAATCTTGACTTTAACCTGTTCAAGTCACATCCAGCTCTTCAGTGGATGTGGTTTAGGACACAGTTTGACTTAACTTGAGTTGTAAAAATGAACATTATTAGTGTTGGCATCATGGCTCCAGTTCTCCAGACATGTCTTGCTTGATCAAATATATTAAGGGTGGAAGACTGTATACCTTTAATTTGAACTATTAATTTAATGCTATAAGATATTAATCTCATAATGGCTAATTGTGGTAGAACTTCCATATGACTAATGTTTTCATAATGAATAAATAAACTGCTGTTTATTTACCTGCATATGGATTTTTACTTCAACTGTAGATTTAGGTCATAAAAACCTTTTTAAATAATTAACTTTTTTCTTTTTCTCTCACAGCTTTGAATCCTGGGACACCATATTTTGCATTCTTCGACTACACATTTGGATTTCGACCCAAGTGGAGCAGCACTGGAACAGTGTGGACTGACTCAAGGTCTTGTCAAAGACTGATGCTTGTACATGTATATAAAATATTTCATGCTGTTGTTGCAAATGGACATTGAATTGCAATGCAGTACTGAAACATCATATTGCTGATACGCTGGACTGAACAGCAAGTGCAGTAATTCATGAGTTCCAATTGAATACAGGCCTGAAGAAAAAAGGTTCTTCCAATTAAAAAAAAGAACACAAGAATGCAGCAGTATTGACAAGCAGTCATTTTACTTCTAGAAAAAAGCCTGTTTTAAGCACGCTAAACATGATTTATCTGTACAGCAAAAATGAGCTTACTTTTTAGGACTGGAACTATTAATAAAAGCCTATTTCCCCAATTTGATGTTAAATGTTCGTCCTCTAACAGCAGCACAAACATGAAACAAGAAGTTATTTCTCAGAAAACGTCATCCTGATGCTGACCACACTTAAAACCGCTGCCTGAACAAGCTCTTACTTACAGTGAGAAACAAAAAAAGCAGAAGTATCAACTTCTGTTTTTAACTTTTAAACTATTAATACAGGCATAAACTCTGTGCACACATAGATCAAATTCAAACATAAACAACTGGAAGATAACCTCAGATGAAAAGAGACAGTTGGATAAAGTTCAAGCTTGGTGCAGGTTTAGTAGATTTTTTTATAAATCCATTTGCTCGAAATCTACTGAAACCGTTTGGGCTTGATCTAAATCCCAAGTTCTTTCTGAGTTCTGTCCATGATTATGGGTAACAAGGGTAAAGGGGAGTAAAATGCAAATTGAACTGTTTCCCTTAATGGAAAACTTTGCTTGAAAATTGTTTGCAAGTTCCACCTTCATTTATTTATTCTATCCTTTTCATGGACAAATTATGGTTGTTATTGTTGTTATTCGTATTAGTTGTTTGGAGTGGAGAAAGGACTACAATTGTGAAAACATGCATTTCACTTCAGAAATATTGGAAATTTCACCAATATTTTGCCAAATCCATGGACATTATTGTTGTTATTATTGTTATTACTTATTGGTTATTTGGGGTCACAGGAAATGAGTGAAATTGTGAAAGAGTACACAGTGGAATTGTTCAGAATTGTTTGAAAACTTTACTTAAATCTTTGAATTGCCAGAATTTGTGTTGGTTAACTAGAGTTGGGGGAATTTTGCTTCAAAGTAGTTTAAAAGTTTGCTTCAAAAGTATTTGATCTAAATCTCATGTCTGTGCAAATAACTGGATGTGACAGTTTCGGTTTCAGCAGGTCTGAGTCTGAGCTGCGAGCGAAAATGTTGCAGGTTTATTCTCAGTGAGCCCTGGAAGAGGAGCTCTTTTTTTCAAGCTTGCGTATCTCAGTGTGCATGAAGAATATGAGAACAGCAGAGATGATCATGTCCAGCACCGTCACGCACATCACCACGATTTCAACCTGCAGAGTAACACACACACACACACACACACACACACACACATATATACACATACACACACATACACAGATTCCACGAAAGAGTTAATCTCTGCTGCGTCACACCTCCCACAGTAGAAGCTTAAAAACGCTGAGGTTTATGATTATGATTTATTAGGAAACACCATAACATACATTTTTGTTTCATTCATGAGGTTAAATATAAAAACAAAAGACAAATGGGATTAGATGGACTATAGTGGACACATTAGTGGAATATTGAGGGTGACAGTTTATTTGGAATATTAGAATTGATCATAATGTGTTTATTATTTGCCAGAAGAAAGTTATTTAGCTTATTTCAACCCAGATCCAAATTGTCTAGTGCTATGTGTTTAAAAATAATCTGAATAAAAATAATTTAATCAAATCCAGTAGAGGTCAAGATATTTTCTAACTAAAGATAATCAGTACCAGAGTAGAGTCCGTTTTGTAAATGGACTTTTAGTAGAAGAGGGTAAAAAAAATTGACACAGTGAAACACTGTGATGTATTGTGATATGGTTCGGCAAGATTATATCGAAACGGTGATAAACCGAGTAGTCAATTATTTAATTGATATTGTATATATATTTAATACACTTTTTGGTTTGTCCCAAAATGAGCACTTTAGGTTTTAAAATCAATGATTTGTAATTTCTACTTTCTTGTGGTATTTTAATACCTCTTCCTACCTTATAGTACAGGTCATTTTTTTTAAATGTGGCTAAATCGACACACAGCAGCACAGCTCCAATGGCGGCCACAGCCAGGCACAGTATGTTGGAGTAGAGGCAGATCTGCAGGGAATAAAGAAAGTGTTCATGCTGCTAATAATTTATACTGATGGAGGTAAATACAGACATATTCTAGATGAGCAAATGCTAATACAAACCTGTAGCAATCCAGGGTGTTTGTACAGCAGGTTGGACAAAAATCCAGCCGTCAAAAACTAGACGAGAAATTAATGATGAGCTCACTGTATGAGTATCACACATCATACTAACCTGAAGCAACAGCTCTAAAATAAATGTACATAAATGAATAAATATACGTACAAACATTTATGAGAAATAGCTGATTATTGCATAATTGAGACATATTCCATTCCATCACTGAATTGAATGATTAATTTACAATTCATGATGAGCAGAACTCAGAGCTCTTTCTGATTGGTTGACATCAGGGTCACTCTCCGCTGACCTGGGAGGATGTCGAGTTATATTTACAAAGCTTACTATATTAATGTTTTCCTTTTAAAATGATACCTTTCAAATGTAGCATAATGTTATAAAACACTGATTTGATTCTGAACCACCCTTGTTTGATTTGAAATGTCCTCACCCTAATAATTAGCCTACTTTTTGGGGTTTTTTTTTTATTTTTGGTCCCAGGGCTGCCACAAACAGCACAGATTTGGATTCTTGGATTCTTTTGTTAAAAATTAGAACCGCCATGTGACCAAAAGACTGAAAATGATAATATGATAAGTTATGAAACATCACTGTGTCACCGAATTGATATCAAAACAACAGGACATTTAACATTTCACACCTGGACTTTATTGGGGCAAGTGTTGGATAATGGAGATATTTTGGCATAAATCGTTTTTAGATGCAAAATTCTAAATTGTTGTAAAATCTTGTTATTTTAGCATATATTTACCATTATTCCGGTCAGGATAGGAACTCTAAAGAGAGTGAGGAGCAATTCTTCTATTCCAAACACCACAGCAAACACCACGCCAAGGCCAAAGCTCAGTATTCCACTGGTAATCTGCACAGACTGACACACACAAACACACACAATATACACACATTTTAATGTCCCTTTAAGTATTGCTGCAGGTTATGCACCTGTAATCTGGTCACACTGCTTATAACCTCAATGATTATTTGAGTAAACTTACTACACAGTGTTAAATAATCAAGCAATATTAATACTAGTAATTACAAATATTTACATTGCAATAATGCACTCATTGTTAGTCATAAATACTAATATTTTTGTATGTGGTGTAAAACGTCAGCATTATACTTTACAGTATAAACACCATATTTAACTTAAACACAACTCGTATATTATGTTTAATTAATGCAGCACTGATTTGTTTTTAAAGGTTTCATTTTATAAGTTCAGTGTTGATTCAGTATTAAAGGTTTCATTTTAAAGGTTTAGTATTGGTTTGCTTTTAAAAGACACATTTTATAGGTTAAATTTTAGTTCAGATTTCAATTTTAAAGGTTCAAGACTGGTTTAGTATTAAGGATTTTTCAATGTTTTACAGGTCAAGTTTTAAAGATTTCATTTTTATAGTGTTTTAAAGGTTCCGTTTGAATGGTTTCGTTTTAACTAAAATTCAGTTTTAAAGGTTCAAGACTGGTTGAGGATTAAAGGGTCAATACTGATTAAATTTTAAAGGTTCAGTTTTAAAGATTTAGAATCATTTTGGTTTTACAGATTCAGTTTAAAAATGACGTTTTAACGGTTCAGTTTTCCAAATTCAGTTTTATTGGTTCAATAAAGTTTTTTATTTTAAAGGGTTAGTTTTATACAATACATTTTAAAGGTTCAGTTTTCAAGATTCAGTTTTAAAGATTCAATACTGATTTAGTTTAAAATTTTTAAACATTCAGTTTTAAAGATTTCATTTTAAAGGTTCAGTACTGATTCTGTTTAAAGGTTCAGTTTTAAAGCTCCAGTGTCGATTGAGTTTTAAAGATTCAGTATTGATTCAGTTTTGAAGGGTCTGTCGTAAAAGTTTAGTATTATTTTAGAATGAAAGGTTCAGTACTAATTCAGTATTAAAGGTTCAGTCTTACGGCCCAGGCTGCTGGCTGTCGGTCCAGCAGATGATGCAGAAGAGGCGGTTTTTCAGGAATCAGCGTGGTGGCTTTGTAGTATTTAATCAGTGGATGACTGTCGTCCTCTTCAGTTCGATGCCCATGTTTCTCTTCAATTATATTCATGGAGATATTTGCACAAGCCATGATGTGCTCTAAAACTAAACAGAGAAACAAGCAAAAATATAATTATGGGGAGAAATGATGGCATCATCAGTTGTTGATCTGAAGGTGATTCAGCTACTTCAATTTTGGAACATCTAAATCAGTCATTGCAGATTATTAAGTATTTGGCCAAAATGTTTGCTATATATAAATGTAAGTAAGTACATGAATAAATAGTCATTTATATACCGTGTAAAGTACAATTCAGGTGAATTATAAATCAGGTCAAAAATTTGTGGAATCAAAACACCATGCCAGATATTTTCTCGTTATATAGTAATATTTAATTACAGCTTTTCCAGCAATTCTACTATAGTTTGGCACTGTCCGGTAGAGTCTATAAGAGTCTATAGAGTCTATAAAGTCGGCACAGTCCCATACAGTCTGGCACAGCCCAGCACAATCTACTACAATCCAGTAGAGTCCAGCACAGTCCAGCACAATCTGGCACGACCAACACAGTTCAGCCCAGCACAATCTACTACAATCCAGCACAGTCCAACACAATCCAGCACAGTCTGGTAGAGTCTGCCACAGTCTAGTACAGTCCAGAACAGTCAGGCACAGTCCGGTAGAGTCCGCCAGAGTCTGGCACAATCCAGCACAGTCCATCACTGTCATTCACAGTCCAGCAGAGTCCAACACAGTCTGGTAGAGTCCAGCACAGTCACCTCACTCACTAGTTCAACTCAGCATCACTAAATTCAACTAAAGCACATATATTTTTATATTCACTATTAAACTGTCTGCAATCACTAGTCATGACCCATCGCAGCGTGTTATTTATAGAAGCTCCTAGAAATGTATGAACACAAACATTTGTGAAATATGTTTGTGTTTGTAGTACAGAAGTCACAGGAGTGGGGAAAGGCGACTCACCACAGATAACTTTAGCTTGAATTAACGACAGCCATAGATTCGATTACACATCGGAAGAAATACATTTGATAATTTAATTTGAACATTTTAGAAACAAATACTTTAAAAGATTACATTTATTCCATCAACAGATTACGTTTTTATAATAGATTTACTAAAATAAAAAATGTGAAGGTCATCTAACGCTGAGAACTTGTTTTAAATAATTAAAGTTAACAAACACATGCATTTTAAGTAAACAAAAAATAACAAATATAAAATGCACAGTCCACCTTATTCACTATGTTGAGGGTGAAGTAGGATATGGATGGAAAGTTCTGCTTTAAGGAGCAGATCCAGACCGCTGATCAGTATAGTCCTCCTGTTTTAATGATCACACGAGAAGAGCTCCTGTCAATAAAATTGACCCTAAAAACTACAATATGGTCCCATCAGTGATGGTCCTACACAGAGAAGGAATTCTGAATTCCTGTAAAAACTACATTTAGGGCTTTAAATCAGAGACCGGACAGTTTTTTAAAATTGAACTTCAGTTTAGTGCTTTAAATTTGTTTTAAATGACCAGGTGTGTAAGTTGTGGCAGGTAAGCCCCTTTACATCACCCTTGAAAATAAAAAAGTAAGTATGTAATTCAGTAAGTAAGTAAGTAATAGAATTTAAAAAATGCAAATAATGATGATGGTGGTGGTTATGATGATGATAACAGTAACAATACTTATTGTTGTTTTATTGTTACTGTTGTTATTATTGCTATAATTATTACTGAGTTAAAACGATTTTGATCTCGGGTAATAAAAAAACATTTTCAGGCATGTGAACTCTAAATGTAGAGATCTTTTAAATAGATTTGGTTTATTTATCTTCTTCCTGCGACTCTGAGAAAGTATGACTATAATCTATATAATCTACAATAAATGTGCTGATCCAGGACCAGGCTGAAAGTCCTGCTTTAAAAATATTATTTAAAACAAATTCTTTACTTTTTAACCTGTTTATCTGGGCAGTAAAACACTGAATAACATTAGAACAAACTAAACATGAACAATACTGTGAAAATACTGTAGTGAATCATCAGAATGGTGTGAATATAAATGTTGTGAGGATGTTGATTAGAAGAACACAGGTTCGGTTCCTGATCTTCTCCATTCTCCAGCCTCATGAATCTCTTCACGATCTGCAGCTCCTGATTCACTTTAATGAAGGACTGATCTGACAAACCAGATAAATACTGTAAATACTGGCCTTCCTCCGTAAGGGCCCAGGAGAACACACACACACACACACACACACACACACTCACTCACACTTTTTAACAAATACACTATTGGTCAAAACCTTTTTCTATAAATGCATTTCTTAGCGAAGAATATTGAGTGTATGTTTAGTTAATATTAAGTGAGTGACAAGCAAATGTAGAAAAAGGGGTTTTCAACGTTTTCAACAGCTTGTCACTCACTTTATATTTACTAAAAATGCACTCAATATTCTTTGCTAAGAAGTGCATTTATAAATTATGCTGTTATTCATTACTACCGACCTACAAAAAGCCACCTGATGTAATTATAATTATTATGTGGATCTCCAAACAAGTGTTAGATATGTAAGGAGCTATTAAGTGCTGAAACAGTTAACAAGTGCATTTCAAGTTAAAGGACAGTCCAGAATTTGACTCTGCATCACCAACAACCAGTTAATAGGAGTCAGCCCTGCACTGTTACAGATTCTTTCATCTTATGAAGAAAACTTGTTTTATTTGACTTATTTGCGTTTATAGTTGTTCACTCAACAACTTTCCGATATTTAACAAGAATAAAAATCTGCAGTTTGTGAAATAGATGGATAAGTGGTAAGAACCTGCGGTCTGCAAAAACTTTTGACTAGCGTAAAAAAAACTTTTTGGTAGCGTAAATACCTACTGCCCAGATGTTCTCGGGCATATTATGCGTGATCTGTAAGCCCTAAATTAGTAGTGCGGTGCTTTAGTACGAGTCCGTAATTTATGTGTTGATTGTTCATTACTGTGCTTTAAGATCCAGGCACAACTCAAAAGTTTTGAAGTATGAATAAAACATTTTCAGTTTTCATCAAATCCATATTTACAGACATTTGCATATAAAATGATTAATAGGCTCAGTTTTAACAGCTGCTCTATTTCACTACAGAGCTGTAAATGCATGCTGATAATTTTCATCAAGTTATTTTTTACGAATGTTAAAAAAGACAACTTTCATGATGAGGACAGAAAACTTACCACAGTCAGTTTCCTGTGTGGCGTCCTGAGGAGAAGTCGCATCTGCGCTGTTCACTCCACGGAAAAAGTCGGGTCCGGCTGCTCAAAAGCTTCAAAAAGGAACTAAAAAACCTTTTAAAAAATAAAGAAAAGGGAAAAAAAGGTGCGCCTGAAGTCTTTAAACGGAAACTGAGTGTTTTACACCTGTTCAGCCGGAGCAGATGTGAAGTGCCAGATACTGTGAGGTTACAAAACTCCACCCACTTTTTAGCCAGCTAATCTGCAGCTCTGCAGTCTTTAGCCATACTGTGTTATTTCTTTAAAATAAAATATATCCTCCTGAGAACCGAAGAAAAAAAGTGTCTTACAATTTTTTTTGTGTGTGATCTATTTGGGCCTAAAAAACACCTTTCAATTTAAATTTCTTTGAATATATATTTTTTATGTTAATTTCCCAGCATGTCCACTGTAGAGGACAACAGGACGATTTCCATGTGAAAATAGAACTGAATTAAAAAAAATAAAAACAGGTGAAATTAACCCAATCTTTACAGGCTTATTGCAACTTTGTAAGACCATCTCTAATTACCCATTAACCATTAAATAGGCCCCACCCATTCATTTGACCATTAAATTAGCCCCACCCACTCATGTGCTCTCTCTCAGACCTTTTCATGATTAACAAGCAGCTAGCAAAACCCAGGAGCTCAACAGAAACTGAAATGTCAGCCTGAGGGTTTTTTTCTTTTTTCCTTTGAAAAACCCACAAAACCAATGATAACAAAAGCGCTGGCTGCTGTAGGCTGGACTTAGAGGTGCAACTTCTCACTGCGGCCTCATCAGAGTGTTGAGCCAGCAAGAAAGGAACCAGTTTAGTTTCGCTTTATTTGTCACGGCCAGTCACAAGTGAGGCCCACAGTGAGGTTTTCTTCATTTGTATGTTACTCAATATTTAATTAAAACACTCAAGATTCCTTTGAGCTATCAAGTGATGAATCAGATAACGAGTGCATTTAAAGTTAAAGAACCATCTAGAATTTGACTCTGCATCACCACACAACCAGTTAATAGGAGTCACACATGCACTGTTACAGAGTCTTTTATCTTATAAAGGAAAATTTGTCTTATTTGACATATTTTCAATTAGAGTTGATTTCCAATGTTTAACAAGAAAAAAAAATAGCAGTTTGTGAAATAAATGGGTAAGTGGTAAAAAACTGTAAAGGTAATGTATTTGTAGCATTTTAGGTTTGCATGTGTGTATGTTGTTATTCATGGTATTATACGTACATGATCATATATTTAACAGACATTAAAATGCATTAAGAGGAAAATAATAATCAGTAATTTGGCAACTTCCTTTTTGAAGCTGCTGTGACCTCGTCACTCCCCGCTCGCTGCTTATCCGTCCACACCACAGACTTCACACTCGTCCTCAGACAGATCTCTCGTTGATGTAGCTGAATTTTAAGCCAGGTACGTGCCCAGCTCCGAGATCATTTATTTCTATATGTTACTCAGTAGGGATTATAGATGTGTGTGTTTATACCATGTTTTATTATACCATGTGTATGTCTTGGTTAATTATGTGTTTTATACTTTATTTCATGTAGTTAGTCTACTCACACACAGTGTCCGGTCTCTAAGTGGACATTTACTCAATACAGAAAGTGAACTAGGCTATTAAAGGTTCCACAGTTGGATCAAAGATCTGCTTTATTAATGTTAATTTTTCCACATTTCTGTGTAATTCAGTGATTCTAATTTAAAAGTTACAACAGTGATGGTGAATGGAACCACACATCTCCAACACAAATATAGATGTTTAATTCTCTATTGACTCCAGGGAAGCTCCTGGAGTATTTATTGGTATGTTATAAATTACAAATATGAACTAAATCAGTTTTCTTTTGGGACTTTTTTCCCTCCACCATGAGTGAGTTTAGTTCTAGGAAAAAAAGCTTCTCAGAACTCATGTCTCAGACATCAGGAGGTCCAACCATCACTGAGACAGATGTCTGGATCTGTTCACCACCGCTGTGAACTGAGTTTCTCTAGAATAGAGAGTGTCTCAGCATCTTATTTTAGCCCTGAAGGAGACAGAGCTTCTTAGAAAGCTTTTCCTGTGCTGATAGATGTTGGACGTTCTACTACAATTCTACAAATTATGTAGTTTTTGAGCTGATGTTTGTCATCCCAGCTTCTCATTGAAATTTTCTGTTTCATCTTTAACGGAAGGTGCCAGAACGGAACTGCTCTAACAGCACGTTAAAATAAGAGGCCGAATTCAGATTCAACTACAGTTACATTGTTTACTGGAATAAAACTCATAAATGAGCTCCAGAAGAGCTTTCAGTTCCTAATGTTGATTCAGCACAAACTGGAAAGTTTCTGTGCAATTTTACCTTCGTTTCTCAACGTCCTTCTGTCTCCTGCAGCCCAATGAGGTACACATTCAAATCTGACGACTGCATGGTCATCACCATCCCTATCCAAAGCATCAGGAAGGCTCAAGATGGTCAACTGATGCCTGAAAAGTTCACCTGCGTCTTCAAGGACATGTACAAGGTCTTCCAGAGAGGCCGGCCAAAGGCTCTGGGGGTAAGAGAACTTCTCAGCATCTTTGAATCTGGAAGATCAATTTTACCTACTTTTATTTTTATTTCTCCAAAAGAAGATAAGAAAGATTTATCCCGAGGGAAATTCTAGTGCCATAAACATGCTCAATGCAACAAGAGGAATAAACATAAGACAATAAAGAGTTTAAAAAGAACAGTAGTAATAGTGCAAATGGAATAGCAAAATAACTCTAAAATGGTCCATAAATTGCATATAATATACCAAATGAAGTGAAATGAAGGAAAGGAGGAATGAGGAACCAAACATAAATGACCAAAACACACAGGAAATAGCTGATAAAAAATGAAGATTACATTTTGAAGTAGAGTAAATCATGTTAAACTTTTTAACATCATTCCATGACAAAAAAAATCCATGTTATTTCACAAATAAATATAAACATTTATTTGTGAAATAAATCCATTAATGTTAGAATAAAAATCAAAAATTGCAACGAAACTTTCATAAAAATTCATAACCCGGTGTAGTCAGTCCTGCTCATAACTTGAACCCACTCTGATCCTCTACTACTGTTTTTATGATTATTTGTGTGTATTCTAGTGTTTTTACTGTCAAACACACTCACTGTTCAGATAAACAGCTTTAAACCATTTTTTCATCTGCCTGAAGCTTTGACACAGTTTGTGTATTTGTCCTGTTCTGTTTTCTGTGTTTCAGGTGGCGCAGCTCACCACCGGGGTCTTTATCCTGTGTCTCGGGGCTGTTTTTATCAGCTCCTATGGTGTCAACCACTCCCCCTACATCATCCCCAGCGCTGTGGTGAGACACAGTCACGTTACATTCAAACTCACAACACAATTTTTCTGAACACAGGGGTCCTCCAATGAGGTGAAATTAGAGATAAAAATACATGACCACCTCCAAAAGGGAAATGTAGTGGTCTCAGAGCAGCAGTGTGTACAGCACTGTGAAGGCACAGCAAATGGTCTACACAGCTTCAGAGGAAAGAAAGAAAGAAAGAAAGAAAGAAGGAAAGAAAGAAAAAGAAAAAAGAAAGAACAAGAATAAAATTAGACATAAAATATAAACACACTGGAAATATGGTATAAATTCAGTGTGAATATTTATGGAGTATAAATACAGAATAAATGCAGCATGTGTACAACATAAGTACTGTCTGAATACACAATGAACACTATATGAAAACAGTATTAATGTATCATGAAAACAGTATGAATTCAATATAATAGAGTATGAATATGTTATGAAAACAATATCCTCCTGAGAACCAAAGAAAAAACAATTTCTTTTTTTGTGTGATTTTTTATCTATTTGGGCCTAAAAAAAACATACAATTTAAATTTCTTTGAAGATATTTTTTATTATAATTTCCCAGCATGTCCACTGTAGAGGACAACAGGATGATTTCCGTGTGAAAATAGAACTGAATTTAGAAAATAAAAATAGCGATATTAACCCAAGAACACATTCAATTTTATCAAAACAAAAATATTCTGTATCACTCTTCTGTTGTTTGTTGCTTGCAAGGACAACGAAACATGTATTTCAGTTCAACAGTGAATTATAAGTCATAGAACATCCTCTGGATATTTTTGGTGTGGTAATCCTGGAAGCATATTTTCTTTTTGGTTGTTCAGAGGAACATTTTGCATTTGGTGCCCCTCATGTAGGTCTTGCCAGTGCAGTCCTTGTTCCCAGCATGCAAACCCATCACATGACACATCACTGGAAAGCCCAGGATTTCCTCTACAGAATACTATAGGGCTTGATGGGGTAACTCCAAATACTTAAGGAGGATACAGAATACTACAGGTGAACAAAAATGTCCATTATAAAAGACATAAAGGAGACATTTAGGAGGTTAAAAATGTTTCAAATGCCCTAACTGTTATTTTTGACTCTTTTGAAGGATCCAAGTCATAATAAGACTCATAATTACCTACCATGATTCCAACCCCTACTCTTCACTCTTTCAGTAAGTTACCTGTTACATGAACACTGGCTTCCAATGCTTTTAACTGTGGAAGCCAGTGCATGAGTTATGGAGTCGAGTCCATAACTCATAACTTAAAAGTCAAACTTGTTATCTACATGCTTGAAGTTGGGAACATTTTGGGGCAGTGATGTCCCCGAACGACTGGCTTCCTGGTCAGCTGGTGCCACAAATGGCCTTCATTAACAGCATGGTGCCTGATTTAACAATCTTTAAAAGGAAGAGAGAGGCCTGTCTGATGGCAGCTGACTGTATGGTACTTTTAATTGGTAGATGATCAAAGCCTGCAGCTTTTTTTTTTCTTTTACTTGAAATATTTTATATAACTAACTTTATATAAGCACAGTTACAAGCAGGAGGGGCTGTTGTATATTGAAAAGTTAAAATGAGCTGACAGATTCTGGATCAGAAACAGAAGGGAGCTTGTGCCTCAGAAAGCTCTTTCAGTGTCTTATAGGACAGTCCTGTCTCATGTTATATAAGGATATTAGGCATTTGTCAAGCATGGATTATGTCTATGGTTCATGATAATACAATAACTGAAATAAATATGACATGATATGTTATGAGACAGTACAGTTCTAATGACCGTATATTTCTGTTGGTTTATAAAGCATCTGTTTATTATTGTACATACTGATAACATTTAATTAGCTGAACATGAACAGCATCATCCAAAAAAGAGAAAACCTGTACGATATTGAATCAAATGTTTTTTGTGTATTGCTTCATCCACAGACATTGTGGCATGTCCAGTTGCCTAACGGTCAAGGAGACATCTCTAAAGTGTATGAAGAAAGACACCTTCCTGTGGGCCACACAGGAAAATGGAGTTAGGATGCAGAGTTTAAGATTGAGGCCAACAGACAAGCTTATATCGAACAAAGGACAATTCAGTTAATTAAGGCAATAAGTTTAAAATCTGTCAGAAAATCTGTTAGACTGGTTGTTACCAATACTGCTCTTGCTTGATTCCCTGCTCTAACACATCCAATCCAGCTCACAAGCCTTCACTGAGTTAATGTGACTGCATTAGAACAGGGCAAGGTTACTACAGGACCAGAGCTGGTAATTGCAGTATAAAATGTATATAGGATGTTGGGTTAATGGTAGGCGGATAAATGTAATGCAGGATTACAGCTGAAATATGTAGAAGAATGATTTAGAGTACTGTTTCTTAATCCTGTCACTGAGGACCCACTGCCCTTCACAGTTTCAATTATTTACTGTCTTGATACATCTGATCCAACTCATCAGCTGATTATCAGGCTCATCATGAGCAGGATCAGGTGTGTTAATGGAAAGAACATGAGAAGCGTGACACTGTGAATGCGACACTGGTTTACTAATGGTGCTCAATACAGTAAACCCCCGAAAATCGCAGGGGTTTGTGAAAAAAATGCCTAAAAATGCCGATTTTTATAGTGTACACCCTAAATATGACCCCAAATACACTCCCAAAATGCTTTCATTTCATTTTAAACTCAGCTTAATACATTACCCTTAAATGTAAAGGTAAACCCGTATCTGTACTGTACAGTGAACTGCTGTAAAATACCGATGTTACCCCTGTATAGACTGTACTGTAATTCATGCAAGCGTTTTCTTTGGTATAAGCAGGTAAATACAGTAATAAATTAATTTAATTTACAGCAATAAAATACTGGGCTTTAAGAAGAACAAAATGAGAAAACTCAGCGAAACACTCGAGATGCGGGAAACTGTTCTGAATGGGGAATGCTGGACTGTATCTGCCAGAGATGTGACACAGGACAGCAGCCAATCAACAGCAAGGAGAAATGAATAAAGCTCTCGGATTAGCTACTTTCAAACTTTCCGCCTCTGGGTCCAGCGGTATTTCACCACCCCAAGACGTGCATTTATATGTAAATGTATATGAATTCATGTTAATATTTATGCTACAAAGTTTATACATTATATTTTTCTTAATAACTTAGCACTAAAATGCATGAAAAGTTATACATTGCCACTCAAAAATCACCAAAAAAATGCAGAGGATATCTGTGGTTTCCGTGAAATTGCGGGGGAACAATTATTATTTTCTTAGTTCGGTTCTAAGATAAAATCTGCAAATTCGCAGGGGTTTACTGTATTAGACACACCCAACAAATAGGCCTCTCCTTGTTGCATGACAACAAACAGATCAGGTTGTGTTGAGTCAAACTCATCAACAAGGAAGGACAGCATGGATGCATTTCAAGAGACACATCATGGGTCTTAAAAAACTAAAAAAAACTCGTGGGCAGTAATGAGTGTTTATTTGTTTGTTTTTTGAGCTCAAAGTCTGTCCATGGTCTGCTGCTAAGTGTCAGCTGGGAAACAATACAGCCAATTTGTTCAATAAATTAATACCAATTATTTATTTGCCCATCTTTTTAAATGCCATGACTGGGACAGGTCTATGATTCCTTCCTATCACACTGTTTGTTTAGAGGTGTCGAGGTGTTGTATTATCCTGGAAGCCCACTGATTGGTTCTTGTGAGCGTACTGACAGGCGCATCTGCAGGAGTGGACAGTTTCTCAGGAATCTGGTATGTGTTTATTGAATTCCCGATTAATAGCCCACTCTCAGCCGCAGCTGCTGTCTGCTTCAATCATTCTCTTTCTCTTGCTCTCTCTTTGACTTTCTCTCATTCTCTCTGTCTTTCGCACACACACCCACTCTTTAAAAAAAAAGAGCAATCCCACTGCAATGTGAGATCACGCTTCATAAGTGAGTAAGAGAACACTGCGGCGCTGTGTTATGGACTGTTGTGTTTTCCAGCACTGCCTGGCACAGGCCCGGCAAAACTTTGGCAGCTTACTTACATTGCAGTTTATCTGTCGGAAGTAAGGGTGAAATAGAATCTCTGTAAAACGGGATGTGTGGAATTCTGTAATACCTCAAAAATTGTCCACAGCACTATAAAGTTTAGTCTCATCCATCTAGAGGGTATTCAATGGGATTTGATCCTGACTAAAAACAAGAAGCTGTTTGTAGTGTTTGTCTGATGGTACTTCTAAGATTCATTTAGCTCAGTGGATGCAGTGGCATTTTTATGAGACCATTAATCAATGCGACTGATTGGAGTCTTCAGGAAAAGATATTAGGGCATTTATCTGCTATATCATTATGAGCTTTGTAGATACAAATGATCTCATTTGTATTATTTTTCTCAATGCAGTGCCATCATTATGTGATTCATGGTCAAATTTTGCAACAGTTTAAAAAAGGGGACCATAATCATTGCCCCAAAGCAACATAGTATCATGTTTTGTTATTACTGTATATCCATATGATGAAGGAACGAATGCTGATTCTCATCTCTGTTATATTGTTAATCATAAAACACCCCATTATCATTAACACAGTTTATTATTAGTGATAATTATAATTATTTTACTAATATTTATCGGCATCTAAGTCTGCCATGTTACCTTCATTCAGTGTCATTAACAACTATTCTAATATTAATAAATTATTGTTGATAGACACTCTTGGCTAGTGTGTAGTATGTGGTAAATGTGTTATAATACAGCAATCGCTTGTCCATCTGCACAGACATCTCTCTTTTCTGTCTCAGTTCAGGTGGGTTTTGGGTTTTGGGTTTTTCCCCCCCCAGTTATTTTGATTACACTATAAGCATAAAGCCCAGATTTTGGCCTGTGTCAGTCCTGTCTCACTGGGTCATAAAAATGCCACAATGACATTTTTAAAGTGTCACATATTGTCCTTGTTTATGTTTTATGTTGGAACAGACGTTGAAAAATGTGTTGAATTGAGACTCCACCTAATGGTGTGGAACCCAGCTATGAACTTACGCTATGTGAAACTTACGCCCATAGAAAATATGCAAGACAAAATAGCCAGGACCAGGGTTGGGAACCAATGACATAGTACATGAGGTCACGCACATCACTGCCTACAGCGTGTTACAGGGTTTAGCAGAGCCTGTGTGTGTGTGTATGGGATGTATGAACTCTGTCAGATGTCCTCACTGATTCACAAACCATTTATCATCTCAGCTGGCACGCGTTTAGGGGGAAGTTTGGCCTTCTGATGTCACTCAGCATGTTTTTCCCAACTTGTATGATGGACGTGCTGCTCCCCAGATGGGTGTTTGAGCAGATTGTATGTGTGTGTGTGTGTGTGAGAGAGAGAGAGAGAGAGAGTGGATGACAGAGGAGGTCAGAGTGAGTGAAATTGTCCTGTCTTCTCTTCTCTGTCAGCTCTTTTTCTACAGAGTTATGGCCAGAACAGCTCTGGCTCAGACACAGAGAAGATTTTGAGGCAGCTGTTGCTCCTGCTTTATGTGCTGGAACACACACACACACACACACACACACACATGTAGTGTTATATAGTTCCTGCTGCAGGTCACTTTTTTGGACACTGGAGTAGCCAGAGCAGAGTTTCTTTTTTAACTTTCTTTTCTGATTTTAAGTTGATCTTTTCCTGATACAGTGTAATTTTATAAAAAATATTTTTTTGTTGTGTTTATTGCAAGTGTATTGTAAAAAATAATCTGTCGCTAAAAATATAGTGGGTATAGATCAGATCCATATAGATCACATTACACTACTTTCAGAGTAAATAAATGTAAATAACCAATGTAATTATGTTCTTGATATAATTAAAATGTATGTAATTTAAAAAATAACTTTTTTACTTAAAATGTATTAATCAAATAAATTAATACTTGATAGCTGATAGCTAATGGTTAATTTACAGATGAGAGAAGTAATTGAGCATTCCCTTTATATAAGAAAACAAAAATGAATTAAAGATAGAATAATAATAAAATAATGATTTTTTTTTATATATAGTGCCTTTCTTAAACCCAAGATTGCTTTACAGGTCAGTAAGATATTAAAACAGTTGACAGACATAGAAGGAGACAAACAGCAGCATTTCAATAAAAGAAAGAGTGAAAGAAATCAAGAAGATCAATCAGATGTGATGTACAATTTTTAAACATCAAATAGGGAATGTGGCCTTGAGACATTATTGGATCTTAAAACATTCAGGGCTCTTAATGAAAGCAACAGGGTCAATGATAATTCTAATGACAGATGATAACAAAGATGGTGCACCATACATGGTGCTGCTTTATCTTCTCCAGTGACCAGAAAAGTCTCCGGTCCCGCTTAATGGACCCAGTAATACGGAAAGAACGTAAATATTTAGCAAAAGTGCTCTGCTCAAATTGCACATGATGAATGACTTAATCCACATCCTAATCAAGCAGCAATTTGTAAAGCTTTAACATTTTGACTGTTTTGTTGCAACAACTAGGTTTAAGAACATCACATGCTGCATTAGCTTAAGGTCAACTTTGAGCGCTTCGTCTCGCAAACTTATCCTTTTTTAGTCTCAGCAATACTTGGCTGTTTTTTTCCTCTGTGAATCTGGTGAGGAGCTCAGAATCGCCTGAGAACCTTTGTGAAGATGGTAAAATCTGACTATGGATGTCATTATTGTGTATGATGTACAATGAGCATTGCAGTAGTGCATTATGCTCAGTTGGCATGGCAACTCTTTCAGTGGCACAGTTAGGCCACGTCTGGCCAAGCTGTTGTCCTCCGATATGTGTTGCTCCAATCATATAGTCACTGCTCCGTGCCACTATGTCCTCCACCCACGCTGACAGTTTTTTCCACCACCGTGGTGCTGTGCAGGTCCAGGAGTGTGTCACTGGTCTCTTGGATGCTTAGCAGTGGTGACTGCATAGGCAGAGACATTTTGGACCATCTGGCATTCTGACCCACTGAGGAACATTTTGCACCAGTTTCGATCACCCGCCCAGGATATAGGCCAGGTTGCTAAATATACGCATGAACTGTCATGCATTGGCAGTCCAAAGATATTATTTTTGTTATTATTATTACTGTCGATTGTGGTTCAAGGACTTCCATTTCATTGGATTGATGGAATATATTCAGTTCAAGAAAGGAAGTTACAGATACAAAGAGAACATTTACACACTATGTATGTATTTCGATTTTGCAAGAAAGTTAGTTTACCAAGAGCCACACATTACAGTGTATATGTATGTGGGCACCTGACCATCTTGCCTGTATTACCTTGCTTTACATCCTATTCCATGGCCATTCCGGATAATCACAGTGGTAGGTGGTGGCCTGGTGGTTAGGGAGTTACCAGTGTGATCAGAAGGTTGTGGGTTTAAATCCCAGGACTGTCAGTGGGATCATCGAGGTACCGTCCCCACACAGTGTTCCCTATTTCTGTCATGCCTGGCCTTTATTTTGCTTTGTACTTTGTTTTTTTTTTTATTATCCATAACTCTCCACCCATGTCCTACCCCTATGGTCAGTGTGCTCACTTGTGTATTTGTAACCTCCTTACACAGGTGTTCCCCACCCCTGTCCTCTTTAAACGCTCTTGAGTCTTTGTTCCTATTGTCAGTCAACCGTGGGACTACCCTTGGTGTCGGTCTTTAGTCCACTCCTGATGCCTAGTATGTTTTCTCTCAGCTTTCCCTGTTTGAGTAAAACCTTCGCACTTGAGTCTCCTCTCTTCCTAAACACACGACACAGATTGACCAACCACAAAATGGATGCAGTGAAGCCAGGGAGGAGAGGCTGCCCCACAGTGTGGCTGCAAGCTTCATAGCTCTGGCTCATCTGCAAGGTCAGCAGAGATGAGTGCATTAGACAGCTGGGGGGCAGTTGAGGGTGCTCTAAGGGAATTAGAATTGGTCTCTTGCCCTGGAACATCTCATGGGCGCTAGGAAGAAGGCCAGGAGGCTACTGAGGTGCATGGGTGGTGTAGCAGGGGGAGCCAAGAACAGCCCTGTAGTTTAAGACATTGCTGTAAAAAGCATCGTGGGGGGCTGCTGTGAAGGCATCCAGCCACTGATCCTGTTTCTGGGTGAAATGGCTGTTCTTGCTCTTGGTTCTCCTTTGCCACCCAGTGTTCAGAAGGACGCGACTGGGTTGGCTGTCATGCTGCTGCTTTGCACCCTGATGGTCCGGACTCCCTATTCTTGGCCCTTACACATCAGGTCTCCACTTGTTTTGGGGTGACCAAGTACTCTCAGAGCTCCCAGTGTTCTGTGCTGTGAGGAATGGAGTACTGGCAATTCAGAGGAGGAAGAGGCCTGTTCATCGCTGTCAGAGGTGTTCTGGAGGGCTGCTGTTGTGGAGAGTGCCTTGTCGCTGTCACCAGGCCCCCAGCAAGATTCAGCTCCTGGTCCAGCATTGCTAGCAGCCCAGATTCCTGGTCCCACATTATGGGCCACCCAGTCTCTCGTCCAGTCTGCTTCATGATGATGTGACGCCTTGACATTTTCTGTTTTGACCCAATCTTCAGGTGTTACTTTACCCTGCACACCATTAATGTCACCACTTTCTGTTTACACTACACCTCATCTGTTTCAGTTTTCAGTTCTAGTTCCAGTTCTAGTCCAGTTCACCTCTGACCCTGCCATTGTCCCTGCTCAGTCCAGTGTCAAGTCTCTGTCTTATGTATTGTCCCTCTTTTTCATTCCCAGCCCCACATCCAGCCTTCTGTGGGTCTTCAGTTTCCTCTTCACTGTCTTTCCCGTCATCTCCTCCTGTCCCGTTGACTTTTCCGGGTCTAAAGTACTTTTGTTGTCTTCTCTATTTTCTCTATTTTGTCATGTTTGCCTACCCCATGTTTAGTCCATTCGTTTCTTCAGCCTGTTCTGTCTGGTTTTCCATGTCTTCATTCCACCTGTCTGGCCCATTACCCTTCTCTAGGCCAGCTCCTGGGGTGGATCCTTTTTGTGCCTATCCAAATTCTCTCTTGTTATTTGTGGGGGGGTTCCATAACATCCCATCCTGTCTTTGCGTTGTGCCACGTGATTTGTTTTGTCCTGGCTCTATGATAAGTGTATTTAAGTGTGTGTCTTTGTTCTCATTGTCAGTCAGCCATGACACTACCCTTGCTACCTCTGCCTTGTTTGGTTTCTTTTTCGTTTTCCCTTGGCCTGTTTAACCTGTGTATTTGTGTTCTGGTCATGAATAAAACCCTCACTCACACTTGCATCTCCATAAGTCCTCCCTAGAGATGTAATGTTACACACCAGGGGCAAAGCAAATTAGGTATCAGGTATTTGTACACTATTGCTGCAGATATCCATTGAAATCTGTTCTATCCATTGATATTTGTTCTATGCCAAGAAACAAATCTGTTAGAATAATTACAATTTCCTCTTATTCCACACACATCTTTAACCCTTCTGGTTTTCTACAATAGCAAGCTGAGGCCTACTCTCTCTCCAGGGAAGGGGTTTGTTTTCTTGCATTCTTTACACACAGTCTTTTCCTCTGAGCCTTCTATCTCCAGAGAGCTTATTAACCATCCAAGCAGCAGACTGGGCTTCTATCCCAGTGTCTCTACTGATGTCATCTTCATTAAAACACACCATGTGTTCTTTTAATTTTAAATGTTGGGTGTGCTGTTCTTGCTGGTTATTTGCAGAATTTAAGTAAATGTGATTGTTATGACTCTTTCTGGTTGGGTAAGCTTCTGAAGAGTGGTGCCACTGGCTCAAGGGAGTTATCTATCCCTTTGTGGTCTTCACTGAATGCCACATCATAAGAAAGCTTCACTGAGTCCTCGCCAAGCCAGGTGCACAACAGACACACTGCCAAATATATGAGGCTGTTGCCAATCCAAACCAGGGTGAACACCACCTTGACGATGACAGCTGCCTGCAACTTTGGAGCTTTTGCCTATTCACTAATGAACACGGATGCACCTGACTGTTCAAAGAGTAACAATATACCAATACTGGTAGCAGTTGATCATTTCTATAAAGCATCTTGAATTGTCCGCTTGCCATGTCTCCCTATTATTCTACATCTGAGGTTTGGTTCAGTTTTGCTACTATTTTGCCACTGTTTCACCTGCTTCAGGACATTGTTACAAACAGTTTACCTCACATGTTTGGAGAGCGCTCATGGAAAAACTGGGAGTTATAAGGCTAAACTTTATTACAGCAGAGATTGGTAGGAAAACTGGATAGGTTTCTTGCAGAATACACCTAGAACTTATTTGTGCACTCCTTTTAAGGGGTTACCCCACAGACTGGAGGTGCTTGAATTGAAAGAGTTGCTTTGGGGCAGAGAGGAGGTGGAACAGTATCAATAAAGTATAGCTTTCATTTAAATATATTCACCTTTGCTTGTCCTCAAAGAAATTTAGACTATGGTTGATGAGAGGCCATATCATGTCTGGGTAGCGGGGATCTGTAATACGCAAGTACTCAGCAGTACGTATCATATTTGGTGGTTAGGGTGGGGTGCAAATTGCTGTTGGACGTGTCACGTTTCTTTATGTAAGAGACACAAGACTGTGAGTGACCTCAGAAGACTGCCGAAGATGATGACAACTAGAGATCACCTGCTTGATATTTTAGATGTAACACAGAGTACAGACCTTTCACTTATAACATTTCAGTCAGTGAGTTATTAGTATTTGAGGCCATAATGAAGACTCTAGATGGTACTTAGGGTAATGCCAATAGGATAAAGCAGAGCACAATTTTACTGGGAAAATACCACATTTTTCATCCAGTAACAGTTCTAAAGAAAAATAGCTCAGTTAATCAACTGCACCTGTTGGAACTTTTCAGCTCTTTGGTGGGAAATGCTTTCATATTTTGTCAGGGCCTCTGGGGAGCAGAGTCATTAGCGATTGTTATACCCAAGCTTTTGGATCATTTCTACTGCCACTTAAACATCATTGACTCATGAGAGCCACTTAGCCAGAACAAGACTATGCTTGGGATGCAGACTGCATTCCTACCAAATGCGCTTTGTGCGGTAAAAGTAAGAACAAGAAGTCTCCTGGGGGGAAGGGCAAAGCCTGATCTTTTGATTGCTCGGAATGACAAATCAACATGTGTGGCATATAATGTTCTTTTGTGAACTTTTTTTGTGTTTTATTTGTGAATACTTCAGCATGGACAGCATACATATGTATTTTTGATTAGGCAATGTTTGTTGTTCTGAAAACATTAGATTGTATATTCTGTGTTTTTTTGTCATTTGACAATATGGTCATAAATCCTGAGCTCAAAAACCTTGCAGACTGGTGAACACAAGAGAAATATCTGTTGTCACGGTGTGTGCTTGTCCAGTGCAGTAATGCTATCTCACATAATGGACCCCTGCCCTCTGACCTTCAATATATTTGGAGAGATGGCTGGGCACTACGATGACTCATGGACGCTGTACTGCTGCTGCGTTTTAAGTTTCAGGCTCACTGATTGGATTATGCATTGTTCTGTCATAAGTCCCCTTGGAGAGCTTTGACCCTGACACCAGTTATGCATAATGTACCATGGGAGAGAAGGCTTGAATATGTGAGAGTGCCTTGTGCCGCCAGCATAATCATAAGTTAGCACAGCCCTGGGCCCAGACGCCTCTCCCCATCTCCCTCTCAGCAGGAAACGGTGCAAGATAACTGTTACACATGAGAAATGATTGTGTTAGAATTGGTTACGTCGGGTGACAGTTAACATTATGGCCATGTCAGCGACTCAACTGCACTGTACACAAGTCAGTGGCCAGCCAGGACTACATTTTAACTATGCATTGAGCCTGTAAAACACAATTTAGCTTTGAATAAACGTTAATACAGTAACAATTTTTGTTTTAGAGAAGACATTTGGTTAGAAATGCAAAATTCTCATCCTGTATTTCTGTATTAATACTGATTTGTGTTTATTCAATGTTATGTGAAGATCGCATGTGCAGGTATAGTTCCTCTGATTCCCAAAGCACTGCAGCTCCCCCACCCTTCCCCTGCATCCATATACATTCCTTCACATGCTGTGGAGCTTGTTGTGGTTAACATGCTGCCCCTCGCATGACATCAGGTCAGTGAAAGTAAAGCAGGCCCAAGCTGTTGCTTTTGGCTGGGTGCTGAAGGGGCCTGAGGTCCAGCTGCTGCTCCCACCCCCAGCCCTCCACACCTGCACTGACTGACAGGCCGGGCTGCCGGAACCCAGCTCGTACTGGACACACACCGGCAGCACTGACTTCACCCTCATGACATCATGGGAGAGGCTGAAGTTGCCGGGGCTGTGCAGACGGGGGCCTGGTTTGCACAGCTGCTGAGCCACACAGGAGCTGCAGCACACAGAGCAGGAGTCTGTTAAAAAGTTTTTTTCACAAAGCTCATGGCTTTACAGCAATAGTTCCCAACCCTGTTTCTGGAATAACCCTGGCTCTGCACATTCGAGTATTTACCTTCCTTTAACACAACACATCAGATCCAACTGATCACTTAACTAAAATCTCTTCATTCAGTCTTTAGTTATTAGAGCATTGGTTTACTTATTACCACCTGTGGTTTGGAATTAAACATGTTTTCTGGTTTCTTGTCATATTTAAATGTGTTTTTCACTAAAGGCTGTACAGTTGCCGAGAGTTTAAAAGGTAGATATTGGCAGGACTGGGAATCATTGCTTCACGGTCACCAGTGACCCTCGATGATCTGAAACGAGCTATGCATATTAATCTGGCATGTGCAAGCAATTTTTGTTCACTAATAAATATATTCTAGGTCTGTTCACAGAGTCAAATGCGGTAAAGGGTCACTGACAGCCAGCCCAGTACAGCGCTGAACTGTTTCTCATCCCGTCCCCTGTGACGTCATGTTGAAAGTATTTGTGTGCATGGGTCTCTGATTAGGTATCATTACAATGTGGTGAGTTAAGAGAGAGGAGTGGCATTCTCCTGTTTCTTCACCATACACCACACCTTCTCCCATAGCGCTGATATTGCTCATTCTGATTTATGACCAGCCCCAAAAACAGCAGCAGCGGTTTGTCAGTGTTTTCTGCTTTTACCGTGTGAGCTTGGAATCATGTTCTTTACTGAAACATTCATTTATTGAGTATTTATTTATTCAGTATTTATTTTTCTCTTTCTTTATTTTACTTTAATCTTTAAAGCAATACGAGAAAGAGCACACAGAACCGGTTACAAAGGGATGTGCTTCTTTGGTAGACAAAGCAGAGATATGTTAGAAATATCCACTATATACTAACCTGCATGTCTAATATCATGGTAAATGGTGGAGATGCGCCGATCCGATATTCTGGATCGGTATCGGTCCAATCCTGACCTAAATTACTGAATCGGAAATCGGGAAGGACTAAAAGACGTAATCCGATCCGATTAAAAATGTGGTATAGCGTGATTTGCGACGTGCATAACGCGAGAAGATGCATCGCGTGATAAGAGTTTCTGTCGTGTGTGAGATGTGCCAACATGTCAGCAGTTTGGAGTTTCTTCAGACTCAAAGAAGAAAAAGCCAAACTCTTTTAGCCTCAACGGAGTGTCCCAATACTTTTGTCCACCACGGAACGTGCTGCGGCTTTTCTAGGCGGGGCAACCACCAATCTCCGTGA